>PVJS01018364.1:0-27762 GCA_004027185.1 Glis glis | reverse complement strand
CAACCTAGCGAGACCCTGTTTCAAAAAAGAAATAAAATCAGGCTGCGGGTGTAACTTGAAGGTAGAATGCTCCTGGGTTCAATCCCCAGTATCACCACCACCAAAAAAAAAGTTTAAAATTACTTTGTTCAACAAAGCAGACATTTTCCCTTCTGGATTACTTCTTAAATATATATTTTATAATAAAAAGTAACATACTTGGTGTTTCACTATTTATAAAGCACTTTTCTACATAAATTATCGCATAATGTAATCCTATTTGTTACCTAAGGGCATAAACTGACGTGGAATATTTCTTCATTACATGCTGGGACCAGATGAATTAAACCACAGATTCCGTTAGTTTGCTGAACCACCCAGCGCCTGACACAATGCATACTGATGTCTGCTGGGACGTGAAATGCTATTAGCATCTTAAATATCTACTAAATTGCACACATTTTCTTCCAAAAACCAGGACTGTAATAAACCACTGCAAAATTCCCTATTCAGTCTCTACAACTGGCTTCAGTAGCAAGCCATTTAGTCTAAGAATTCTCTTATTTGGGGGAGGGGGCACAGGGGATGCTATGCCTTAAAGAAAAAAATCAAAGGTAAAAATCATGTCCAACACTTGAGAGTTCACTAAAGTCATCCTTGAAGTTGGTATGTCTCCCTGGCATTAGAGAGGACTCACGACAGCCCAGCCTCACCGTGACCAGTGCTGCCTCGGGTTCACACTGGCCCCAAGGCTGCACGGAGCACCCCCAAGGTTGCACGGAGCACCCCCAAGGCTGCACGGAGCACCGGGAGACGGGCTTCGGGTGTTTATGTTTTCAATGTCAACACTTGGGAAGAAGAGCACAGGCTGAAGAGAAGAGCGCTGTCCACCATCTCTGGACAGCTTTCACAAACTGGACGCCTTCTCCTGCCCTGTGTGCGGGGCAGGCTGATGAACTAGGGGCAGGAGCTGAGCAAGACCTTCTCCACACGGGGAGTCGTGTCATTCTTGGACTACTTGCATGTGATGACATCTTGCTCCTGGTGCTAGGCACTTTGTTTATTTGTTTACTGTGGTTCTGGGGATCAAAGTCACAGCCTTGCAAATGCTAGTCCAGCACTACCACTGAACTACATCCTCAGCCCTTGTATTTGTGTGTGTGTGTGTGTGTGTGTGTGTGTGTATATGTGTGTGTGTGTGTGTGTGTGTGTGTGTGTGTATGTGTGTGTGTGTGTGTGTGTGTGTGTGTTACTGGGGATTGAACCCAGGGGCATTCTACCTCTGAGCTACACCCCCAGCCCTATTTTATTTTTATTTTGAAACAGGATTTCTCTAAGTTGCTGAGGGCCTTGCTAACTTTCTGAGGCTATCCTTGAACCTGGGATCCTCCTGTCTCAGCCTCCCAGGTACTGGGATTACAGGTGTGTGCCGCTATTCCTGCTTATTTTGTTATTTCTTGGACTACGAATGAATTACGTACAGATGGTACCATCCTACTGAGCTTACCCTAACTCCCGGGGCAGTTCAGAGCAGAGCAATTGCTAGTAGCGTGCCACCTCTTCAGCCTGGCTGAATGAGAGCCCATGCCACACGTGCTGAGCAGCCCTCCTGTGCTGGGTGTTCATCTAGGTGCTGAGAAAGTGGCACTGATCCAGTCGCAGGGCATACCCCATCTTCAGATTTAAAGGTCACAGAGCCTTGCCCCATATTCACACAGACTCATAGAAGCAGCTGTACCTGTTGTTTTCTAGCAGTTTTTAGCAACTTCGGAATACCCTCAGACTGTAAGGGTGGGGAAAGAGAAGCTCCTTACAAAATCCAGAGGCCCATTTAACCTGCAAGAGTGGCCCGCCCATCTCCTAAAATCAGCAACTGACAAGCATCATCTAAGAATGCACCCAAGGGGAATCTGTCCGTTGCACCCCGATCTGGTTTTAGAGCAAGCAGGACCCAGCAATCGCGCTCACGAGTCAGCCATACCTAGCTGGGAAAGGTCCAGTCTCGTCCAGTGCATGCCTGTGGGGCAGCTCTTGGAGAGCGTCCTGATAAACACCTGGCCGAGACTGTCCAAGGCCCACAGCGCGTCCTGGCAGGCGGCATAGGCTCTCATCTCGGCGTCGGGGGGCAGCTGCACCGTGGAGGGGCGGCACTGTGCGCTCTGGGCGCTGATGCTGCACAGGTCCTTGCTGCTCTGACACAGCCACAGGGAGCTTCCTACAGGAAAGGGTCACATTTGTCATCAATCTGCACCGCACAGTCTGTACTGAGCTACCTGCCCCCAATGCACAAGGCAGCTTTTACCTCTAGGCAGACACCTGACACCATACCCACCTAGGCAGGAGGGCAGGAGCTTCTGTTGACAGAAATGCTATGGCCAGCCCGTAACAAGATCAAACCTGAGATACTGGGAAGGCAGCAGGGTATACAAGATTTTACAAGCTGCAGTGCTGGCCTGGGGGCGCTGAACTCCCACTTATAGCAGGCTGGGAAGGCTTCGATGTGAACAAAGGCACCAGAGTATTTTCATTTTATTTTTTGTGCTGGGGATTGAACCCAGGGGCATTCTACCTCTGAGCTACACCCCCAGCCCAATTTTTTATTCTTTATTTTAAAATAGGGTCTCACTAAGTTGCGGAGGGCCTCACTAAGTAGCTGAGTCTGGCTGTGAACCTGCAATCCTCCTGTCTCAGCCTTCCAAGTCCTGGGATTACAAGCGTGTGCCACTATGCCCGGCTGGCACCAAAGTATTTTTAATTCAGAACGTCAGTCTCCACCAAGAGGAAAGGGCCGCCGTGAAAGCACCAGAATCAGTCCCCTGGAGGGGTCAGGCAGCAGTTCCTCAGAAGGTTCTCCAAGGCGCTCACCTCGCTCCTCCACTAACGGAGTTGGTGGGCAGGCTGCCGGAGGCACCTGGAGAGCTGGAAACCCCTCTCTTCCCATCCTGGCCTCATAGTGAGGCCTTTTCAGTTCCTCTACCATTTTAGTAGAGTATTTCAGGTTTAGTTTTAAATGTAAATAATTCCTGGGGAAGTTAAAACCTTGGTCATAGTATATAAGTATTATCTAAAACTTATGGCCAGATATGTTTTAGGATTTAAACTTTGTGTGTGTGTGTGTGTGTGTGTGTGTTTGTAGCTTGAACCGAGGGGCATTCTACCTCGGGGCTCCACTCCCAGCCATTTTTTAGTTTTTATTTAGAAACAGGGTCTCACTAGGTTGCTGAGAGTCTCACTAAGTTACTAAGTCTGGTCTCGAACCTGCAATCCTCCTCCCAAGTACCAGGATTATAGGCGTGCACCACCATATCCAGCCTTTTTTTTCTCTTCTTCTATTTGAAAATCTAAGGGAAGGGTCTGCCTTCATCTACACAGCAGCCATAGAAGCGCCAGGTGGCCCGGGAAGTGCAGGAAGCCTGCAGCACCGTGCACACCTCATGGTGAGAGGATCAGTAAGCGCCTCGCATCAGCTCAGGTCAGATGCTGCCGCCAAATGACTCCGTGCCAAACTCAGGAAGTCATTTACTGTTTTCAGAGCTCTCTGACAGAACTGTGGTCAGACCAATCTGGTGAGTAAGCACATCTAGTTCTGACCGTCACCCACATGCTGGGGACTAATGGCTTGAACTAACCAAACTGCTTCCTCTTAGTCGTAGACTTCACAGCGTCTTCTCACTGAATCCACAGTGCAGTCCTGGGAGGGGCTCTGGCTCCTCTCCAGAGAGGTCCCTAACTGTCCCTAACTTGTCCTGCTCCAAACTTCGCCTTTCATGAGAGGTGTGCTCCTGCAGGGAAGGTCCACCCTCAAGAGGTGAGCAGAGGCTGTGAGCAAGATGGACAGAGGCTGCGAGGAGGTGACACAGGAGTTCTCCAGGGGAATAGGAAGGTGCCCAAAGATGCTGTGGCCCCTGCACGTTGCCCCTGGAGGTCACCTGCTTCCAGCCTTTGTGACCACATTGCAAAGTCCCCTCCTTAACAAGGACACTGCCTCAGAAGGCGTCCCTGCCCTAGCTCCCCATGGGGGCGCTCCCGAGCAGGCTGGCTGCTGTGGCCCTCGGCTCAGCCATTTCCCGTCATGAGGTCTATGAGCAGCACCCGCCACCCACCAGGTCACGCTTAGATTGTGGTCTGACCTCTTTCAAGTGCCAACCCGTGCACTAGTTTCTCAGCCGGGGGAAGACTGACCAACCTTCCTGGGTGGGAGCAGCGGAGGCCAACACAAAGGCCCACTTGGTTGCGGAAGCTGTCCCTCGGGGGACGACATTATTCCAATAAGTGCCTGGAAAGAATAAATACGAAGTGGGTTAAAGAAAGAAAATGAAAACACTTGAGAGGTTTAGTTCTAGACTACAGCTGGGCTTCAAAACCTCTTACAGCAAATTCCAGTGACCTGAGTTAAGCCGGGTGAGCCGCGCGGCCTGCTATGCATTCTGAGCTCCTCAAGCACAGTCACGTCCTGCCCACTGAGGCCCACGGAGGCCACACAGCAGGAGCCGGAGCAAGTTCACTCTCAGAAACGAACCCCCAGTTCATTTACAGGTCGGCCAGGTGCCTCGCTGTTCAACAGGGGCAGTCTTTTTCCCTCCAGGAAATGGACTATTCTCTCAGTAGGCTCTGTAGGTCTGGGTGGATTTTTTCATTTAAATGTGAAATTATTAACATAAAAATGAGCTCCATTGCTTTTCTGGTATCATAATAGGTTTCCACAGGAAACTGATTACGCACTATCCAGATGCAGGGTTCAAGGCTCAGCACTGATAGACTGAAAAAAGAAAAAGGAGAAAATGATGGCAAAGCAAGAGTGCCTCTATTACAGACAGTCCATACGCTGGTCACACATCATCCTTGTAAGCTGAGAGCTTAAAGAGTTCCTTTAAATGTTGCGTGAGGCCCTGGGTTTGATCCCCTGCACTGAAAAAATAATTAAAAAAAATTTTTTTAAATGCTAGGTGTCTAGCCAGGCGTGGTGGTGCACGCTCGTAATCCCAGTATTTGGGAGGCTGAGACCGGAGGATCCAGGTTCGCGGCCAGCCTCAACTACTTAGTGAGGCCCTATGCAACATAGTGAGACCCTGTTTCAAAATAAAGAATAAAAAATAGGGCTGGGGATGTAGCTTGGAGGTAGAATGCCCCTGGGTTTAATCCCCAGTTCCACAAAAATAATTAAATTAGATTAAAAAAATAAACTGAAGCCGTCTATAAAGCCAGTTAAAAACCAAAAGTAATCCACCTACCTATGAGGCTTCCTTTGGCGACGTGGAACTCATTCTTGCCTGAGGAGATCCAGACGCCGCTGTGGTTGACGCCCAGCAGGCTGGGCTGGCACTGCAGCTGCTGAGACCAGAATGCCAGGCGCAGTTTGTCTGCCACCTTTTCTACGGGCGCTTGGGCTGCCGTGGCCACCGAGTGCGTGGCGTGGATGATGGTCTGGAACAGGCTGCACTGGTCGAACACCACGTAGTCGGTGATGCTCACCTGGAGGGAGCAGACGAGCAGAGCCCTAGGGGTGCGCCTGGGGAGGCACTGCGGGGCTAGCGCGCCGCCTATCCTTCCAAAGAGGGAAAGCGACGGGAGAAACGTGCCCATTTTATTTTACGTACCTTTATCCCATATTACACAGATCTGCTGCAATTAAACAGCACCCCCACATACCCCTTCTAAGAAGGCTTTTGCTTTTAGATTCAGATATTTCCAATGGACAACCATATACAAAATTTAGAATCGTAGTATGAGTTTAAGATGGTATCGTAAGTCGGGCGATGTAATAACCTGTGCTCCAGGCTGGGCTGCTAACAATATGCCAGGCCACCAGTGTAAACCAGGACTTCCCTGGCTGTCTAGAAGCCACCGTCTAGAAGCTCAGAGGCAGGACTTACCTGCATAGCAATCCTGAAAAGCACCTGCACAGACACTTGAGAGACGCTTCCCCAGTGCAATCGCTCCCCAGGGAAACGTCTCCCTGCTGGGCAGCGCTGACTGCAAGAGCGTTCCCTGGGTGACCTCAAAGCCCAGGGCTGTCACTCAGATTTCTGCAGGTTGGGTGTGGTGATAGAGAGCGACACTGGCACAAACGCCTGCCTCTAGACACATCCCCAGGTCATGCACAGTCAGTGAAACGCTCAAGGTGTCCTCGCTTGTCATAGGGGGCTTTATTTATTATTTTTCTGGTACTGGGGATTGAACCCAGGAGCAGTCTACCTCCATGCTACACACCCAGCCCTATTTTATTTTTATTTGGAAACAGGGTTTCACTAGGTTGATGGGAATCTTACTACTTGATGAGGCTGTCCTCGAACCTGTGATCCTCCTGTATCAGCCTAAGTACTGGGATTACAAAGGTGTGCCACCACGCCTGCCTAGGGGACTTAATTTATAAGGAACAAAAAGGAATTATTGTAAATGTCAGTGCTTTGTTCCAAATGCAAACGCTGCCCTTTCTTGCCTGTGAAAGGACTCATGCTGGCCGTGAGCACTGCCCTAACTGGAGCTGGCACAAACGGTTTTAACCACACCAGGCCCCGAGGCCAGCTGCAGAGCCCACAGGCACGTTCAGCACCCTCCTAAGCTCTCACCAGCCTGGCTGCGCCGTCTCTGTCAAGAGTGCCCGGGAAGAGCTGCGAGGACTCCGGTGCACTCGCAGCCACCCTGAGACTCATGGCACAAGCTGCTGTGTGCAGACACTTCAAGGAACTCTGCACTTCCTCAGGGCCTGTGCTGCTGCGCACCACACTCATCTCACCAGGGGAGTGTTGACCCTGCCGAGGGCACACGCCAAATCTGTCACAGACTCAGCCCCAGCACCCAAGATGTGCAGACAAGCAGGATGCAAATTGAAAGAAATAGGAAAACTTTAGCAGCCAAATAACACTGGCTCTAGCAATACATGAAAATCAATCTTAAGAGTAATTAAAATAACTGCTCCCCGCTGGGTGAGGTGTCGCATGCCTATAATCCCAGTACCTCAGAGGCTGAGACAGGAGGATCACAAGTTTGAGGACAGTCTGAGCAGCTTAGTGAGACTGTCTCAAAACATAATACAAAAGCCTGGGGATGTAGCTCAGTGGTAGAGTGCTTGCCTAGCATGCAGGAGGCCCTGGGTTCAAGCCCCAGCACTGCACACATACATACAGAAAGCCCCCAAATGTAAGACGCTGCATATTTCATAACTGTCAGAGCATCCTTACATCCACAGTGGGAGACTGCAGAGCTGTTAACACTAAATGGTACTGAAGAGGGAGAGCGGTGCTCCTTTGAAAATCCATTCTGGGGCCTGGCTAGAACCAAGCCACACGATAAGTCAGCTTATCACACCTTCCGACTTCTCACAGCAATCTCTTTCCTGGGAGCATGTGGGGCAACTCTCCTCTGTTGAAATACCATGCACTTAGAGGCTTTTCAAGCAAGCACAGTGGATGAATTTTAACTGTGGGCTGGGTTTTCTAAACCTATTGTCTAGTCTCTTTTCTTAGCACACGTGTTCTGAACTAAACATCATTATTATCTAGGTCTTCAAATGGATGTCCCTGGGTATACTTAGCCTATAATGATAAATGTCTAAATAAGTCAGGCATGGTAGTGCATGCCTGTAATCCCTGTACTTGGGAGGCTGAGACAGGAGGATCACAGGTTGGCAGCTAGCATCTTAGCGAGACCCTTTTTCCAAATAAAAAATAAAATAGTGTTGGGGGTGTAGCTCAGAGGTAGAATTCCCCTGGGTTCAATCCCTAGTAACACACACACACACACACAACAGAGCATCAAAATAAAGTTCACATTACTTGAGCAAAGAAAGCTTTGCAAGGTACTTCCTATGGTGAAAAGTCCTGGGTGTTTTAACAGAGGAAAATCTAACTTATCAAATAGTAAAAGTGAATACTATTACACTGATTCATTATCTTTAAGGAAAAGAGAGGAGGTAGAAAGGGGGAGTGGAACCCCCGAGGTCGGGAGCCCCCAGCACCTACTTGCCACCAATGGTCGTCATCTCCTTGGGGCTTTTTGGGAATCACGCCAGTTCTGAACCAGAGTTTTCCGCGGATGTCCAGGGCCCAGAGAGTGTGCTGGTCCCCGAGAGTTATGCAGACAGGCTCCAAAGCTTGCCTTTCACTGAAAATGAGCCAGAGAACATGGAGTCAGCCCCACAGCCAGGGCGCCCGCAGGCGGAGGGCCTCCCCGCGAAGGTTCTCTCTCCCTCCTTCCCTCCCTGTCTCTCTCTCTCTCTCCTTAGTGAGGCCCTCTGCAACTTCGTGAGACCCGGTTTCAAAATAAAGTATAAAAAATAGGGCCGGGGGCGTAGCGCGGAGGTAGAACGTCCCTGCGTTCAATCCCCAGTACTGCAAAAAAAAGAAAAAAAATAATAAAAAATAGGGCTGGGGGTGTAGCTCGGAGGTAGAATGCCCCTGGGTTCAATCCCCATTACTGCAATAAATAAATTAATAAATAAATAAACTAATTAATTAAATAAAGAATAAAAAATAGGGCTGGGGTGTAGCTTAGAGGTAGAATGCCTCTGAGTTCAATCCCTAGTACCACACATACAAAAAAGTAAACTGATGAATTATACAGTTCAGAGATCAATTTCAATTGACGTAGATGGAAATACAGAAGAGCATTCAGATCTATGCCATCGCAGGCTGTGAACAGAAACCACATGCCAGCAGGCAGCTCTGAACAGAGACCACCTCGAGACTGGGGACTGATGCTCAGGTCATACCGGGAGGTCGCGGTTTTGCAGCTGAGCTGAGCTGACGCCCAGTCGGCCAGCAGAGGTGGGCAGTGTCCCCCAGGTCAGGCTGCCGAAGTCAGCTCCGCCAACTCAGGAGAACTCCATCGCCGTGGGCCTTCAGAGGCTGGCACGGGTGCCCAGTGGAGATCAGGCTGACGAGAACGTGGAGGGACAGGCACAATGCCACCCAGCCTTACCTGACGATGTCGCTCTTCCACTGCTCCCCTTCCGGACAGAAGCTGCTCACGCCCTCGCGGTACAGGAGGGCCCTCTGCTCCGTCAGCGCCCACACCACGCTGTTCCGGGCTGTGATCTGCGACAGCGGGTACGGACAGTCCACCTTCACGGCTCGGGCGCAAGGGCGATCCACACTGAGACCTGCCGACGAGGGGGGACAGAGCCCTGGAGACTCGCCATCAGTACCTCACGCCTCATTCTGAATCTGGGTTTGCATATTTTCTTTTTTGGTATTTTGCTATGTTCTTTCATAATGAGTGCCTTTTCTTTGTACAGTTCAGTCAACAAAAAATGACTCAATTCTACTTCAGTGTGACCTCTGTGGCAGTGTTAAATACTCTTTGGAAACTAAAGGAATACAATTCAGAATTCTCTGGTGTCCCAAAGGAGCTTAAGAAGTTCTGGAGGAACTGGGTGTGGTGGCCCATGCCTGTAATCTAGCTACCCAGGAGGCTGAGGCAGGAAGATCATAAGTTGGAGGCTAGCCTGGGCAACTCAGTGAGACCGTCTCAAAATAAAAAATACAGGGGCCGAGGATGTGGTTCAGAGGTACAGTGGCCCTGGGTTCAATCCCGAGTACCCAAAACAAAACATGTCCTGAGAGGTCGTGGGCTGCCCTTCCCTCCAGTAAGGCTGTGCTCCTGGGGCCTCAGCTGCAGGGGGAGCCTCCAGCCACCCCTGCTTCCACCGGTGTGGGGTTCCAGGGTTAGAATGCAAACTCCTTGCATACTGCAAGGCTGTGGCAGGGCCAGAGCTCAGGGTCCCCGACTCCCTAGCCATGGCGCTTCCTCTCCTCCTTGGGGCCTGTCAGTAACGCATGTCTAAATGAGCTCCAAAGCCCTGTAATCCCAAAACATGGAAGGCTGAGGCAGGAGGATCACAGGTTTGAGGCCAGTGTATAGTAACTTAGTGAGGTCCTGTTTCAGAATTAAAAAATAAAAAGGTTTGGGGATGTACCTCAGAGGTAGAGTGCCCCTGGGTTCAATCCCTAGTACCACACACAAAACAAAAACAGCTATCACCTAAAACCTTGTGTTTGGCGGCCTCAGCCTGGAATTAGGTCTTAGTACTATAATCTCAACAGCATCATGGTACACTCTACTAAGTGAGGGCCACATGCAGGACCCTACATCCTCAGTTCCCCTTCCTTCCTTCTATCCTTCCTTCCCTCCATCCATCCACCTATTATGGTACTGGGGATTGAACCCAGGGGCATTCTGTCTCTGAGCTACACTCCCAGTCCTATTTTGTTTTTTATTTGGAATCAGGGTCTTGTTAAGTTTCTAAGGACCTTGCTAAGTTGTTGAGGCTGGCTTTGAACCTGTGAACCTCCTGTCTCAGCTTCCCAAGTACTGGGATTACAGTTGTGCGCCATCATGCTTGGCTGGAGGACTTCTTACTACAAACTTCTGTGGCAATCCCAGAGACTCTAAGCCAGCAGGTCCAGGTGGGGCCGGGCTCATCTGAACCCACTGCCCTGTAGACTGTTCTGGCACCACTGGTTAAGAGTCACCTGCTCCACACCCCAGGCCCTAAGCACGGCTTTCCATCATGTGCACAATCCCAGTGTCCTGGAAGCTACATGTGCACACACCTCGCCAGAGCTGTCTTCACTCACAGGAAGACAGAGGAACGAGGCTGGAGAGCAGGGCCAGCTCGTGGCCGTGGAGCTGGCAAGGCTGCCCTCTAGGGTGCCAGGCCGCTCCATACCTGGGAGAGGGCAGCGGGCAAGGACTTCCAGTCTCAGGAACCATCTCCAGGGTACGGTTCATAGCAGATTAAGCCGTGCTCTCAGAATCAGCAATATTAAATGGCTGAAGACTGATCTTTCCATAAACCTAATATGGCCTCTTGCCATAGAGAACTCCTGCCCTAGCCCTTCCCAGGATGGACAGGTCACAGGCTGTTGGAAAACCACTTCCCATTGCGCCAACAGTACATGAACACCCACTCTCATTACAGTTTATTTTTAATAAGCCAGCCCCACTGTGCCACTTCTAGCTGCTAAAGGTTTCCCTGAGGGCAGTTTCCTAGGACAAGCTGAACTGCTATTTAGAGAAAAATTATTTCTTGTTGTTTTTCCCTGTCCCAAATGTAAATAAGATAGGAGCTGGGCTTTGACCTGGCTGAAAAAAACCCCAGCCACTTAAGCGTCTAGGGACAAATGATTATAATGTCATCGCTCTGTGATTCTTTCAAGGCTGGATACTGCAGGACACCTGACAGGCAATAGCCATAGAGTAAGATTCTGCTGCTGCAGCTCACTGAAAATGCTATTCACTCTTGCCCTAAATTTGTCCCTGTCTGCATCTGTGTCAGGAGCGGGAACTGCTAATACACTGCATGGCAAACTTTCTAGAAGTGTTTTCCTTTACACTGCCTTGAGCCTGGGAATCACATGACTGCTCAGAGTATGTTACTAATGAAGCAGGCGCATGAGACGGTGCCGAGGCAGCCTTCTGCTACCTGTCTGCAGGTACAGGTCTCCGTTGGTCCTGATGATCCAGGCCGTGTCATCGCTCAGGGCCACGAACACCGCCTGGGGCAGGGCCTCGTACCAGTGCCGCTTCCCCTTGATGGTGACTTTTCCACAAGCGAAAGCACGGTTAGATTTCTGCTCAATTTTCCAGAGAAGAGCTCCTGTGGAAATAAAAATCCCACTCACTGTCCGATAAATATGGGAATTACCTGCACAAAAAACTTCATTCTGGGCACTGTAAGGGAGAAGTTTCTAAAACACACCCTGTTGCTTCCACTCCAACCGCGGGGTGAGCCCACTGTGCCAAGGTTTGAACCCTTAGCCACCGCCCACCATCTGCGTCTTTGGGCACCGTGTCACTGAATGTCTCCCAGCCTCACTTCCCTCATCTGTGGAATGGGGTTCTCTCCACCTTCAAGGCTTATTTAAAGGCTGGAGGTAAGAAGAGACTTGTGACACAGCACACGGAGAGGGGCACGGTGCAGGGACTCATCACAGGGAAGAAGAGTTGTGATGACATTATAGGTTGATGAAGTAAGTGTCCGAATAGACATCCTGAGGCACAATTAGTGCCCAGGACAAGCTGCAAAAGTCCTCCAGGGAGTCAAAGGAAGGGGCCACTTCTGGACCAGCTCAATGGAAGAGATGCACAGAAAGGATGCATCTGAGCTGGGGGCCTGTTTTCACTCAGGAAGGGATTCTGACAATCAGAGAAAGGGGCAGCAAGGAAGAAGGAAGACAGAGCTTGCTGCAGATGGGGGGGCACAGGCCAGGGCAGCCGAGGTGAGGAACCACTGGGGGATGGCTGACAGTGAGCTGGGCTGGACGAGAGGGTTGGCCAGGTGGCCATACCTGTGCCCTCCAACACCACATGGCACAGGGGCTCTGTTGCCTCCCCAAAGACATGGGGCCTGAAGGACATCTCACCTGAGAACGTTAATTTCACGGAGAACGAGAGATCCAACCAGAGCAACAGGGACCGAATGGTTGGGAAATACAAAGTATTTCAAATGATCAGGAGAGAACCTAAGTTTCTAAATGGCTAGGGAGATGGACACAAAAGCCAATGACAGGAACAGGAAACAAATGAAGACACATGCTCATACAGTGCCAGCTATCGGAGCAGGCTAGTACCTCAGCCAGACGCTGAAGAAAAAAGTTTTTCAAACAAGGAGTGAACAAAAGCAAGGAAAACAACCCTGAACATCTAATATTTTAAACGGTGACAAGACAAGGGCGCATAAAGAGAGGCTCATGGTAAAGGTAAGGGGACGGGCCCAAAGCCGCAGACATGGCCTCCCCTACCCGTGTCCTAACAAGAAAGCGCCCGCTTCCAGACAAGACACACGTATGCTTCCGTTCCACCCGGCCCGCCCCACCCGAAGAGGTAAAGAAGTGGCCAACATTAAGAAAAAGCAAAGAGTAAATGACTCCAGGCAGAAAAGGGAGGTCTTTCAGCTCAGCAGAACCTCGCTGGGGAACGTCTGCTGAATTCGCTCAGATGCCTAACGACGGCGTGAAAGGATGAAGGGACTCTCCTTCTACAGTCAGGAGTACAGTATTCATCCAGAGCACATAGTTCATTCAAAAGGAGTTTCTAGAAAGAAAGCTAAATAATTGGAATGCATCCATGGGTCTGTCTTCCTTAGTTCAGTTGCTTTAAGGCAGCACTGACAAACAGAAATACCTTATTTTTACAAGGACTTAGTATGTTAATATAACTTTAAAAACCCTCAAAATTCAAACTATTTGTATAGCTTAAAAATATGTTCATGTGTTACCACTGCAATTAACACAGAAACAAAAACTCAAACTGAACACCTGTTATGCTATTAATGGATGTCAAAGGAAGTAATTCCCAAACTTTGGGGAAAATCCCCTGGCGCCTGTGGGCACAGCCGTCTGCTGACTGCTGCAGGGAGGCCCTGTGCTAAGGTCTGCACCTCGGAGCTGGGGGCTGGGAGCCGGGGAGGCGAACCTGAAGGGGAGACCGCCACCTGCTGGACAGCGTCTTCAAACTTCTGCCAGCGCAGCCCGGCGCCTGGCAGTGCACTGCAGAACAGGCTGCCTTTGTAGTCCAGGCACCAAATATACTTCTCGGAGACCGCCAAGCTGAGTATGCCATAGCCAGGACCCGAGTAGCCCATCCAGCTCTCTGCAAACTTACAAGGACAGAGTCCGGTGAGATCTGTGGCAGGGGACAGCTGCATTCATTGAACTGTTGTCAACAAGAAAAGTGAGCAGAATATCAAAATGATACAGCTGAAAGGATTTCTGAGAAGCCATGCAGAGACCGCCCCTGCTTCTTTGGACTCCCCCTCTTAGAATCATGTGGAACAGGAGCTGTGGTCCCTGGGAGCCCCCATAACCTCCCTGGGTAACATTTCGTCGTGTGGTAACTCCGTCCTCAGCCATGCTTAGCGGGCTGAGTGACATTAGAAGGACCTGGCTTTACTCTACAGCACACTGGCTCTACACAGGAGGTGCGCTCATCAGCATCCACGTGCACATCCACTTCTGTGCGTCTAGTCACGGCAGATGAGCGAGGAGCGGCACCACCACTGTCTTTTTCTTAATCATAGTTTTTCAAGCACTGTTCCAACCCACAGACACATGGCATGTCGTGTGGGGATGGCTGTGGAAGCTGGGCCAAGACGATCGGAATTATGTACACTAAGGTTTCGTTGCTAGGATTCTTTTAAAAATGAAAGCTAAATAAAGTCCTTATGCTTTAACAAATTTCTAAAACTGCAATGGAAATTGATATACTCGTACAAATACCCAATGTGGACGGTAACTGCTTCGAAGAGAAGCAGAGTTCACCTTTCTCCATCTGGATCTGCTCACCATGGCAAGCTGCATTCCCTGACTGCCCCCTTCCCTAAAAAAACCCCACAAAATTCCTCGGCTTTTCAGCTACCTGGAGCAGGACATGGTGGGGGAAAGTTAGGGAAGGGAGGGTCCTCCAAAGGTCAGGATCCCTCTCACCTAAGTAAGGGCTTTCCTAAATTTTGGCTGGAATACCAATGCCCCACCCCCACCCACAGACATGGTCGGCCTGGCTAATGTCCTGCATCAGGTGGCTACCCTGCTGTGACTTCCCAGTCCTGCACTTAGCTTGGTACCCATGCCCGAGTCCCACTCAACTGCGTCTTCTGAACATATATCTGTCTTCCCCTGGAGACTCAGGCACGTGATGACAGAATCCACAACTGGCTGCCACTGTGCTATAGAGTCCCCAGCACACACAGCGCCAGGCAGCCAAGGGCCCTCAGAACCAGGGGGCTGGAGGATGAGTGCAGGAGGAGCGGACGACAGGCCCAGTTTATCTCGAAATAAGACAGAGGTGCGTTGCTTTCGAGGTGCAACAGCACAGAGGACAGGACAGCGGCCGGGCCCACTCTGCCTTTCATTTACCATGTGACCTTCACAAGCTGTGTAATTCTTCTGAGTCTCAATTTCCTCCTCTATAAGATGGGGACAATAGTGACTGTTTCATAGTTGGTGTGGGGGCAGGGGGTGGTATACTGGGAATTGAACCCAAGGGTGCTACCACCAAGCTACACTCTCAGCCCTTTTTTTTTTTTTGCGCTACTGGGGATTGAACCCAGGGGCATTCTACCTCCAAGCTCCACCCCTAGCCCTATTTTTTATTCTTTATTTTGAAACAGGGTCTCACTAAGCTGCGGAGGGCCTCACTAAGTAGCTGAGGCTGACCACGAACCTGGATCCTCCTGTCTCAGCCTCCCAAGTACTGGTTACAAGCGTGCGCCACCACACCTGGCTCACTCTCGGTTTCTTTTAAATTATTTTTATTTATTTATTTATTTGGAAAGTAAACACTCTTTTTTTTTTGTACTGGGGATTGAACCCAGTGAGGAGCATTCTACCTCCAAGCTATATTCCCAACTCTTTTTATTTTTTAATTTTGAAACAGGGTCTTGTTAAGTTGCTGAGGCTAGCCTCAAACCTGCCATCCTCCTGTCTCAGCCTCCCAAGTAATAAGATTATAGGTGTGCACCATCACACCCAGCTGCACGTTTTAGTATAAAATGCCCAGGTAAGCCAGGCGTTGTGGTACACGCCTGTAATCTGCAGGTTTGAATCCAGCTTCAACAGTTTAGCGAGGGTCTGAGCAACTTAGTGAGACCTCCTTGTTTCCAAATAAAAAAATAAAATAGGGCTAGTAGTGTCACTCAGAGGTAGAATGCCCCTGGGTTCAATAACTAGCACCCCCCCACACAAATAAATAAATAAATAAATAAAAAAAATAAAATGCCTAAGTGCCTCCTAACTACATGGGCTGGGTAGACCCACAGTAGGCTGGCCACCCCACACCTGGTTCCTGTACAGTATGCCAGGAGTCTTGGGGTCACTGTTAGGAGGTTGACAGACAGCGGTTCTGCAAACAGCCCCAGCGCTTATTGACGGTGCCTTGTAGGTATGTGACTACAGAGGAGGGTAGGAGACGCCCCACTTCCAACCTACTCAGAGGGTCTCCATGCCACAGGTGGTCCTCTGCCCAGGGGACCCTGTTTTAAAATAAAAAATAAGGGCTGGGGGTATATCTCGGAGGTAGAGTGTCCTTGGATTCATTCCCCAGTACCACACACACACACACACACACACACACACACACACACACACACACAGACACACACGAGTACTAGCAGGCCGGGACAGTGTCACATGTCTGTAATCCCAGTACTTGGGAGGCTCAGACAGGAGGATCACAGGTTTGAGGCCAGCATGTGGTAACCTAGCTAGACCCTGTTTCAAAATAACAAATAAAAAGGGCTGGGGGTGTAGCTCAGAAGTAGAATGCCCCTGCGTTCAATCCCCAGTACCAAAAAAATAAAAAAGAGAAGAATAAGCCCTAGTTCTGTCCCTGTCAGAGCCACATACCTGCTCTGACTTGAGCAAGGTGGCGTCATCTGCACCTGGCTGGCTCAGGTCCTGCAGGGAGCGGCTAGCTCGGAGCTCCGTCACACTCGCCTCTGAGGATGAAGATGGGAGCCCGTGGGCATAGATGTCCTCCTCGTCACTAGACGTCAAAGTCTGCTCCCGTGAAGGCTGCTCACGCCAAGGCTCCTGGCTGCTGGCCACCGAGGCGGAGAGCAGAGAAGTCAAGTGTGCTCCCACACTCCCCGCGGCACATTCAGGCGTGGATGTGTCTTTCTGACTTGTGTCACTGTCAGTGACAGAGTGCCAGGGGTGAGCTAGGTCCCACATGTGGGTTAGGATGTCTTGCTCTCCGTTGGCCTCCTCAGGGCCATCTCTGGCAGCTCTGGTCCCAGGAAGCCACTGCTCAGCACCTGGGGCCCAGTTGGGGACCGAATGCACCATGGGTGAATCCCAGAGGGGGGCTTCAGAAAAAGTGCTTTGGGGGTCACCGGGCTCCACGTGCTCCACCGCCTGTGCCTCGGCGGAGCAGTCCTGCTCTCGGGAGGGCAACCATGTGTGGTTCGGGGCCTCGTCTGCGGGACCAGGCTCTGATGTGAGGCCCGTGACAGCGCTACCTCCAGCGCCTTCCCTGGGGAACAAGGGCAAACTCAACGCTCCGTTAGGCAGATCCGTCTCCCGCGAGTGGCCTCGTCGTGGCGTTTCCGCTCTCCCATGGTCATTTTCTTCGTCCTGTCCAGCAGGGGCGGCCTCAGGCACTTCCAGGACACTGAATGCGTCAGGGTCGCTACTCTCCAGCAAGACAGCACTCACCTGACCGCTGAGGCTGCCTTCCTGCCCGGGAGACTCGGTGCCTGGCAGATCCATGCTACTGCCCAGAACGCTGGAGGTCAGGGACAGCAGGTCTGTGTTCAAGGACTGGGGGCTGTCACCAGGAAACTCGGAGCAGGGAGTCGATTCCAGGGAACTGTGACAGGCAGTCCTGCTTTCACCCTCTAGTTTAAAATGAGAACATTCAAAAAAGGTATGACTCTACATAAACAGCAAGAGATTACTTAAAAGACAAATTTGGAAGCCGGGCGTGGTGGCGCACGCTTGTAATCCCAGTACTTGGGAAGCTGAGACGGGAGGATCCGGGTTCATGGCCAGCCTCAGCTACTTAGTGAGGCCCTCCGCAACTTAGTGAGACCCTGTTTCAAAGTAAAGAAAAAAATAGGGCTGGGGGTGTAGCTCAGAGGTAGAATGCCCCTGGGTTCAATCCCTGGTACTGCAAAAAAAAAAAAACCCCACAAATTTGGGATTAAGAAAAATATATTTTCAATAAAGAATATTTAGTTGGTGAAGAAAAACCCCTTTTGTATAATTATCCCAATGAGGAATTTTTTTTTTTTGGTACTAGGGACTGAACCTAGAGGCATTCTACCTCCAAGCTACACCCTCAGCCCAATTTTATTCTTTATTTGGAAACAGGGTCTCACTAGGTTGCTGACAGCCTCACTAAGTCACCGAGGCTGGTTTTGAATCTGTGATCCTCCTGTCTCAGCCTCCCAAATAATGGGATTACAAGTGTGCACCACCACACCTGGACTGCAAGAATGTTTTAATTATTTATTTATTTATTTTTTGCGGTACTGGGGATTGAACCCAGGAGTATTCTACCTCCAAGATACACCCCCAGCCCTATTTTTTATTCTTTATTTTGAAACAGGGTCTCACTAAGTTGCAGAGGTCTTCACTAAGTAGCTGAGGCTGGCTGCAAACTCGGATCCTCCAGTCTTAGCTTCCCAAGTACTGGGATTACAAGCGTGCACTACTATGCCCGGCCTGCAAGAAGTTTTATATGGATGCAAATATCATATCCACTGATGGGCTCTGAGGCCTCACTCAAGAAGTGCTAACAGAGTGGGGTGGATGTTCGACTGTATCACACATCAATTTTTTTTTTTTGGTGTTGGGGATTGAACTCAAGGGCATTCTACCTCTGAGCTACACTCCCGGCCCCATTTTATTTTTATTTTGAAACAGGTTCTTGCTAGGTTGCTGAGAATATTACTTGCTGAGGCTGTCCTCGAACCTACAATCCTCCTGTCTCAGCCTCCCAAGTACTGGGATTACAGGTGTGTGCCACCGTGCCTGGCTATCAATTTTTAAAAAGTATTAAAATGCTCAGAAATCTGATAACATTTTCCTTTAATACTGCAGTGACCTGTAGCTAGAGAGACTCAATAGGCACCCAGGAGTAAAGGTTTAAAAAATTCAGTGTCGAATCCTGTATTTGGTAACATATCCAGTCCTAAATGTGAAATGTCCCATGTATACACCAGCATAAACTGTCTTTCTATTTCCATGACTCTCCTGCTCTGTCTGTAGAATAAATGCTCTACATGGATATGCCAACATTTTAACTTAAATATTGAAAAGAACAAAACCTAGACCCTTTAGGCAGGGCACGAGCACACAGATGAATGTTCTGTCTCTGCTCAAACCGTACAGAGATACTGTAGGCGCATGTATGCATGTGTCTTATTCTTTGTTAATATGTAAAACATTCACAGTGAAACTCCTCTGGGGCGGGCTGCATCTGTTTTCTAGAGACCTTCTCTGCTTTCCCCTGAGTGGGCGCGCGCTCATCAGCGAGAAGCAGCCTTCCTACATGGGCAGCCGTGCCCATGCCCAGGGGCTGTGGTCAGACTGCCCCATAGGAGCAGCCGAGTCTGTGTGCTTGGCTACAGACCATACCTGTCTTCTTCTTCCTCTTCTTCTTCTTCACTTTGATGGATTTTACAACAAGCTCCTGCTCAAAGTCTTCCGAGCTGATGATGCTGAATCTCTGTGAGGAGGCCTGGCTGCCCTTGCCCAGCTCAGATGCTGCCTGGAGCCCAGGGGGTAGCTGTCCAGAGCTGCTGTCGGTGGAGTTGAGCGAGCTGCTCCTGCTCCGTGGCTCGCTGGCCACTGAGCTGGCCACAGAGGAGCCTCTGAGCCTCGTCTCAGAAACCGCGGCCCCCGGCGGCTTCTCCAGATGTTGCACGTGGCCCTGCTCCGAACATCCTGGCGTCTCCAGACCATTTCTCACTGAGAAAGAAGAGAGCGGTAAATACTGATCATTCAAGAGAAAGTACGCGTGCACTTATTCCGCTTTGCTAGCTCTCAACACCAGCGGTCACAGAGGAAACTGAGGTGCCAGCCTACTGAAGAACTGGGCAATTCTGAAGTCACAGAAACCAGTAAAACGTAAAGAATCAAACAAAAATTCCAACCAGTTTTTGGTTCTCCAGGAAACTCATACATCAAACCAGTAAAATAATCCACCACAGCTGTCTCCTGTAAATATCGATAGTAAGGCAATACCACTAAGTACACAGCATTTCTCACTTTGACTTACAAAGGAGAAATGTCTGTATAAAAAAAAGGGTTTGGTTATACCTCATATTTATACTATGCCTTAAATATACCTCAATATTTCTCAAAGGACATTTGAAAAATACATGTGTACCTATAATCAAATTTCTTGAAATTCAAGGAGGGAAAGATAGTTTTCCACTAGAGTGAACTCAAGATGGGAAGCTGGCATCAACCAGGCAGACAGCACGGTGAGAGTGGGTAATGGAATGTGTGTCCCTGCATGCAGGCCCCACGACTAAGGCTGGAGAGCATCCCGCCACCGCAGACCCATCCTTCTCTCAACACACACTACGGTCTCCAGGGCCAGACGGCTCCAGCAGCACCCTCAGCACAAGGCTGCAGTCTGCTTTGATCGGTTCCGCTGTCCTTTCATTACTGAGTATCCACGGGGTGCCAGACCCCAATCCAGGTGCTGGGACACAGCAGTCAACAAGACACAGGGGTTCCTCGTGGCACCAACATTCCACTGAGGGTCACTGGACGGGGCAGACTGTGGGCTCTGGAGTGTGCACTGGGGAGGGGGTAAGGGAAGGGCTCCGTTCTGAAGTGACTTGTGGAAGATTATACAAATGAACAGACGAGCTGGGTGTGGTGGCTCACACATGTAATCCCTGTACTTGGGAGGCTGAGACAGGAGGATTGCAGGTTTGAAGCCAGCCTCAGCTACTTCGTGAGGCCCTCTGCAACTTCGTGAGACCTGGTTTCAAAATAAAGTATAAAAAAATAGGGCTGGGGGTGTAGCGCGGAGGTAGAACGCCCCTGGGTTCAATCCCTGGTACCACACACACACACACAAAAATAGGGCTGGGAGTACAGCTCAGAGGTAGAATGCCCCTGGGTTCAATTGCCAGTAGCGCAATAAATAAATAAATAAATAAATAAAATGAACAGAAGATCTTGGTCCAGAGCTAGGATGCCCAATGTGGCAGCCAGTACCCACATGTAGATATTTAAATTCAGCTGGGCGTGGTGGCGCATGCTTGTAATCCCAGTACTTGGGAGGCTGAGACCGGAGGATCCAGGTTCGTGGTCAGCCTCAGCTACTTAGTGAAGACCTCCGCAACTTAGTGAGACCCTGTTTCAAAATAAAGAATAAAAAATAGGGCTGGGGGTATAGCTTGGACGTAGAATGCCCCTGGGTTCAATCCCCAGTACTGCAAAAGAAAAAGATATTTAAATTCAATTTTTTAAAAACTTGTGATCCTCCTGCCTCAGCCCCCAAAGGAGCTTGAATTACAGGTGTGTGCCACAGCCACCCAGCAAATCGAGTGGTTTCTGATTTCTCCTTCCTACTCACCCAACCTCCCCATCATCACACCAGGAGGGAGCTCCACCGAATGTGAGACTGTCCAACCTAACCCTTAAGTAGGACATTTCAATAAAAGTGTCATAAACATTATTTTCAGAATTGTAAGAAGACTCCATATACCTCTTTGCTTAAATAAAGCTGCAATAATTCAGCAAATAATCGGTCAATTTTATAATTATAAACTGCAATTACATTCCATAGACTGTAGTACTTCCCACCACACACAGTACACTTCATACGAACCTATTGATGCTAGTCCTTCAGGCCTGCTTGAAATTCTTATAATGTTTCTATCTCCCTTTAAGAAAAATATTTCATTTCCTGTGCATGAAACAGATACAATATCACCTGATCCTTCCAAACCAGCAATTGTGGCCTGTCAAAAAAAAAAAATACATAAAATCACAAAACCAGGCAATAGTAACAGTTCAGAGCATAGAAAAGCATGTGTAAGAATCTAAACTAGGCCGGGCGTGGTGGCGCACGCTTGTAATCCCAGTACTTGGGAGGTGGAGACCGGAGGATCCGGGTTCACGGCTAGCCTCAGATACTTAGTGAGGCCCTCTGCAACTTCACGAGACCTGGTTTCAAAAAAAGTATAAAAAATAGGGCCGGGGGTGTAGCTTGGAGGTAGAATGCCCCTGGTACAGCAAAAAAAAAAAAAAAAAAAAAAGAATCTAAACTAGGCGTGGTGGCGCATGCAAGTAATTCCAGTACTTGGAAGGCTGAGACAGGAGGATCACAGGTTCACAGCCAGCCTCACCAACTCAGCAAGGCCCTCTGCAACTTAATGAGACCCTGCTTTTAAACAAAAGAATAAAATAGGGCTGGGGGTGTAGCTCATAGGTAGAATGCCCCTGGGTTCAATCCCCAGTAATACATACACACACACACACACACACACACACACACACACATCTAAGTAAGTCAAGTGATAATTGTACTTTGTTACAGCTCCCTGGAAATTCTTTAATTTTTTTTTTTTTTGCGGTACTGGGGATTAAACCCAGGAGCATTCTACCTCTGAGTTACACCCTCAGACCTATTTTTTATTCTTTATTTTGAAACAGGGTCTCACTAAGTTGTGGAGGGCCTCATGAAGTAGCCGAGGCTGGCCATGAACCCGGATCCTCTGGTCTCAGCCTCCCAAGTACTGGGATTAAAAACGTGCGTCACCACACCCGGCTTTCTTTAGAGTAATTGAATCTGAAGTTAGGTAATATCTGACAGATGTGACACCTTAGCAGTAAGGTGACATGACCAAGCGAGCAGAGCCTCTCCTCACCCCTTGGTCACTCTGCCTGGGAGCCAGGCTCCCCACTCTTTACGACATGGAGCGCAACCTCCTGGCAGGTCTGCTGCCTCCGCCACGCTTCATGTGCCCTGGACACACCAGTCCAGACCCCAGCCCTGTTCCTCCACAATCCATGTGTCTGGTACGTGCTCTTGTCTCTGCTTGGCTCCTCCCTGTCCCTGTTCACTGGGGGAGTTCCAGTTTTATCCAGAGGCCACCTTCTCAAGAAGCTTTCCCTGGCAGCGGCAGCACCTGTTCACAGACATCCTGCTGGTCTTCAGCAATGCCCAGGGCTCCCCAGGAGCTCACAGCACTCATGCAAACCTCAGTGTGTCTCCCTAGGCTGGAGTAATGTGATGACACATCTAGCTGCCCTGCTGGGAGCACTCCTGTGGGAGGGAGACTGTGCGCCTGGGATTCATGGCCTTTGAGAGTCTAAGACGGGAGGAGAGTGACCCTAGCTGAGAGCAGATGGCAGCATGCAGCACATCCTCAGCCCACACTGACAGAGTTCTTGCTTTTCAGCCAATAGTGCAAATAAGAGACTAGTTCACTGCAGAGATAAGGAGGGTCCCAGTTCTCTGCTGATTTTCAGATTGTCCTGACAAACAGAAACAGGACATAAGTTTCTGAAAGCTGCCAATCATGCTGCCACAGGGAGGTGCAGACGCATGGCAGCAGCCGCATCTGTTCGCGGACATCCTGTCTCCACTTCCTTGCCTATGAAATGAAGTTAATTATAGCTATTGGGCAAAGCATTGGGTAGGCGCTTGGATGTACAATTACAACATATCTTGATGCTACTAATTAATAAGTTCAAAAGGAATCCAGGGAAAGAAAAAAGTTAAGTTCTTATAACTGGGGACAGAGTACAAAAAATGTCTTTTGAAATAACCCTCATCAAAGAAATAAATGCAAGGCTAGAAGGTGATCCCCCAATCCAACAGCCCTGACCGCCCCATTTTACAGATAAGGAAACCAAGCTCAGGCAGATGAGAGACTCCAGGTTATAGGCAGAACCAGGCTAGGCTCTTCTCTCCGGTCAGTTTTCTTTCTACCAGACCAGTATTACCAGGCATGGCTGATGATTGTAATTAAGGAGGCTTCAATGGAGAATAGATGAATTTCATTTTCTGCTGATGCATACCAAATAAGTAAAACCCTTTACTTTTCTTTCTTTCTTTTTTTTTTTTTTGTGGTACTGGGGATTGAACCCAGGGGCATTCTACCTCTGAGCTACACCCTCAGCCCTATTTTTTTTCTTATTTTGAAATAGGGTCTCGCTAGGTTGCAAAGAGTCTCATACTTGCTAAGGTTGTCCCCAAACCTGCAATTCTCCTGTCTCAGCCTCCCAGGTACTGGGATTACAGGCGTGCACCACCACGCCTGGCTATAGAAAACCCTTTACTTTTCTAGTGAGACTCTGTAAGAGCCCTCTAGGGCTCAACATGGAGGAACCTGAGCAGGACAGGCCTGGTCTGCAGTCTGGGGGTGAAGAGCGCGTGGTGTGTGTGTGTGTGTGTGTGTGTGTGCGCGCGCGCGCACGTGCACGCATCTGAGCAAAAGCTCTCTTCTTAGGACAAGAAGAAGAAACTGAAACTAAACAGCTTTGTTCAAAGTCCAAAATCTGTCTGTAATTGTGATCTGGTATCCTGATTTAGACAGGAATTCTTTCCTATCATGATTTAATAATGATGCTAGAAAACTGCCCAAGATATGTCATTAAGTAAAAAAAGGGGGTGTGGGGGGAGGCAAATAACACAGGTGAGAAAAAGGGTAAAAGAACAAGGTAAAGAGCAAGCTGAAGGAAGTAAACTGGTAGCCAGAGAAACAGGACCAGGGGATGGGGTGTAGCTCAAGGCGTGTTAGTCCAATCCCCAGTGAAGGGAGGAGGAGGGAGGAAGGAGGAGGGAGATGACCCAAATAGATTATAAAGAACATTTTGTGTGTGTGGTACTAGAGATCAAAGGGGCACTCTTCTGCTAAACTATATTCCCAGCCCTTTTTGTTTGTTATTTTGAGACAGGGTATCTCTAATTTGCCCAGGCTGGCCTTGAACTTGTAATCCTCCTGCCTCAGCCTTCTGAGTCACTGAGATTACAGGCACATACCACTGTGCCCAGCAAGAACAAGTGTAATTTTGTGCTTAAATACAAAAATAAACAAACAAAAAAAACCCACATAATTTCTTGGGCAGGAGATAAAACTGTGACTATTAAAAGCAAATTATTTTTTCAAATCTACAAAAATTGCCAAACTTTCATTTGGTTTCCTTGATTGACCCACAGGAAAAGGTCAAACACTTGGATCAATACTGCTCCTTTTCTCATTCTGAGGATAAACATCCTCCTGGCCGTGTGATACCAAAAAGGCTGTGTGATCCCTCCACGTACCTGGTTGATGGTGTCCAGAAGATAGATACTGTACTCATTCCAACTCAACACCCAGCCTTCTCGAAAGAAACATGAAACAAGTCCCAGGTGTTTCTCAGGCGAGCTGCAACTTCCCCTGTCTGGGGGTTCCAGGCGTGGGTACAACTCAAAAGGGGCGACTCCTCCAGCAAAGACGTCCTTTAAGATAAATGTGGCTTGAACAGTCCCATGGACGTCGGCCTTCCACAGCCGGAGCCCAGGCCGAGATGCATACAGGGTTAGATCGCTTTGCTTACACAGTCCTGGTATAAAACAAGCACCAAATTTCCCAGTACTAAAATCAGAAAGAAAAAATAAAGAAAAAACCAGACATTAACTGATTTTAAGTGAAATCGACGTCAACCTCTGATATTAACTGCAACAAGAATTTTTTGGCTCATTCCAAATAATAGATGTTTCCCCTTTTCTACTGTTTGTTTCTTGGTCACTAAACTACACTGCCATCCCTTTACCCACAGAGGCCCCCACACCCTCTCAGGTGTGCACTAAGTACCCACTGTGGCTCACCTGTGCCTGCGCTTCATCTCCATTCTCCCGCTTAATCCTCACCACGACCCCATGACACACATACTACAGCTTCTGTCTTAGAGAAGAGGAAACTGAGGCAGAAGCCAACCACCCCAGGCTCCTCCTGCTCTTCCCGCTCTGAAATGCTGTTCCCTCAGACACCTGCCTGATAGGTAACACCGGTGTCCTGAACGAACAAGCTTGTATCTAGAACCACAGCAACTCCGCTACCTGTTATTTTCAGCGTTTCTCTCAACCTATCAGTGGGACCAATTCCCCTTCTAGTCCTCGGGCTTGGTACTTTTTTCTTTTTTAAATTATAAAATATCTGATACACACAAAAGAATATATGTAATGAAAGCTATGAAGCCTAATGGACATGTCCACTCAGGAATAAGTCATAAGCCACACCATGATGCACTCTGCTCCTGCTCCAGATGTAACCACTACGCTGAATTTTGTGTTTCAGTCTCTTGCTTTTATTAATAGTTTTTTTCTTCTTCTGTGTATGTATAGTACTGGGGATTGAACCCAGGGATGTTCTACCACTGAGCTACACCCCCAGCCCTTTTTATTTTGAAACTGGATCTTGCTAAGTTCCTATGCGCTGGTCTTGAACCTGCGATCCTCCTGTCTCAGCCTCCCAAGAACTGGGATTACAAGTGCGCATCACTGCACCTGGCTTTATTGATAATTTAGTTGCATATCTATGCATCCCTAAGTACTATATAATTTAGTATTCTTTCATTTTTATTAAAAAATAGTATGATGCCATTTTATACTTTTACAACTTGATGTTTTTCGCTTATTATGTTTCTAAGATTTTTCTTGATAGTTGTGCTCATTAATTTTTATTTATTTATTTATTTTTGCAGTACTGAGGATTGAACCCAGGTACATTCTACCTCCGAGCTCTACCCCCAGCCCTATTTTTTATTCTTTATTTTGAAACAGGGTCTCACTAAGTCGCGGAGGGCCTCACTAAGTAGCTGAAGCTGGCCGTGAACCTGCGATCCACCTGTCTCAGCCTCCCAACTACTGGAATTACATGCCTGGTTTTGTGCTCATTAATTTTCACTGCTCTATAGCATTCTACAATTTATTCACTCTCTTGTTAATGGGTATTCAAATTTCTATCTTTTTGTGTGTGTGTGTGGTGCTGGGGATCATACCCAGGGCCTCGTGTATGTCAGGCAAATGCTCAACCACTGAGTTACACTCCTAGCCCTTTTCTTTTTTCTTTTTTTTTTTTTTCTGTACTGGAGATGGAACCCAGGGGCATTCAAATACCTCCGGGCTATACCCCCATTCCTATTTTTTATTCTTTATTTTGAAACAGGGTCTCACTAAGTTGTGGAGGGCCTCACTAAGTAGCTGAGGCTGGCCACGAACCCAGATCCTCTGGTCTCAGCCTCCCAAGTACTGGGATTACAAGCGTGCACCACCACGCCCGGCTTATTTTTACTTTTGAGAAAGGGTCTCACTAAGTTGCTCAGGCTGGCCTCAAATTTGAATCCTCCTGCTTTAGTCTCTGGAGTAGCTGGGATTACAGGCATGTGCTACCACATCCAGCTTTCTTTTCTTTTTTCTTTTGCGGTACTGGGGATTGAACCCAGGGGCATTGTACCTCTGAGCTACAGCCCCAGTCCTATTTTATTTCATTTTTTTTTGAAACAGGGTCTCACTAAGTTGTGGAGGGTCTCACTAAGTAGCTGAGGCTGGCCACAAACCCACATTCTCTGGTCTCAGCCTTCCAAGTACTGGGATTACAAGTGTGCGCCACTACATCCAGCCATATATTTGTCAATAATCAGACTTGTAGCCAGCTGTGGTGGTGCACGCCTGTAATCCCAGTACTTGGGAGGCTTAGACAGGAGGATCATAGGTTTGAAGCCAGACCTGGCAACTTCGCAAGGCTCTCAACAACTTAGTGACACCCTATGTCCAAATAAAAATTAAAATAAGGCTGAGGGTATAGCTTGGAGGTAGAATGCACCTGGGTTCAATCCCTAGCACCACACACACACACAAATCAGACGTCCACCAGTTCAAATTTAAGCATGTCTGCTCAATTCTAAGTCTCGCTGATAGTAGTAAAGCACTGGCTTTTGAGCGAGACCTGGGCTCGACGTCTAGTTCTAACGTTTAGGAGCTACATGGGCTAGGCATGGTGGTGCATCCCAGGTGCTTGGGAGGCGGAGACAGGAAGATTGCAGGTTTGAGGCCAGCCTCAGCAACTTAGCGAGGCCCTCAGCAATTTAGCAAGAGGGTTTCAAAATAAAAATTAAGGCCGGGCGTGGTGGCGCACGCTTGTAATCCCAGTACTTTGGGAGGCGGAGACCAGAGGATCCAGGTTTGCAGCCAGCCTCAGCTCTCTCTCTCTCTCTCTCTCTCTCTCTCTCTCTCTACCTAGTGAGGCCCTCCGCAACTTCGTGAGATCCGGTTTCAAAATAAAGTATAAAAAAATAGGGCCGGGGGTGTAGCGCGGAGGTAGAACAC
>PVJS01018363.1:0-26371 GCA_004027185.1 Glis glis | reverse complement strand
CGAACCTGTGATCCTCCTGTCTCAGCCTCCCAAGTACCAAGTACTGGGATTACAAGCGTGCGCCACCATGCCTGGATATATATATATATATATATATATATATTTTTTTTTTTTTTTTTTATTTTTTTTTGCAGTACTGGGGATTGAACCCAGGGGCATTCTAACTCAGCTACACTCCCAGCCTGATTTTTTATTCTTTATTTTGAAAGAGCGTCTCACTAAGTTGTGGAGGGCCTCGGTAAGTTTTAGCTGAGACTAATGCAGATTGCAGGCCGTGAACCTGTGATCCTCCTGTCTCAGCCTCCCAAGTACTGGGATTACATGCATGTACCACCACACCTGGCTCACTTACTTTTTAAAATATTATGTCTTTCTGAGAGAAGAAGCATCCATTATCCCCAGTCTAGTTGTCACTGCATAACTAGAAATGTCGCAAATATTCAAGATGTGAAACTACCCACAATGCAAAAGGAGGAAAAGTGCCTCTCCTTCTCCTTCTTTTCTCTTTAACATCTGACTGTCAACAGCTTCTTCTATTTAGGGCAGGATTTAGGAGAAGGAATGAAATCCTCACATAACTGATAAGGTCTGAAATTTGATTATCTTTCACATGTTTTCTTTTCTCATTTCTTCTTCTATAGCACTTGATTCTGCAGTTATTTGTTGCAGAAATGGGAGCAATTTAAGGAATGGTGTTATCTTCATTTACTAATTAATCTACTAGTAAACTTAAAAGCATTCCCTTCTGGGAAAAGGGAGCCTTATGTAGTTGACAAGAGTCCTTTATCTTTAAAGGTCCAGAGGCTAAGTCATCATCAATCTCCAGTTGGGCGGCCATTCTTTTAAAGAGTCTCTAACTGCCCAAAGCAGAAGCCAGTTATGGGGCAAAGTTGAGTTTGATGAATTCCAAACTGACCATTTCAGTCATTAAGAGATAAGCCCAGTAACTGTCAACACAAAAGAAGAATCTGTCACCTGTCCCTGTCAAGTCTGCAAATATTTTAGCCAAGTAGCCAAGAATCACTCCTTGACCCACATTTCTTTACATATTATGTATATTCTGTGCGCAACCACGCATTGTCTCTTGCTAGACTGCCAGGCTAAAATGTAGCTAACCAAAATTTCAAGTTCCCATTCCATTTTACAGCATTTATGCACAAACTATCCTAAGTGTGTTCCACATAGGAGCCATACTTCCAAACTACACAAAGTGCACCACCAGAATTAGCTTATTTGGAAACTAGAGGTGTTTTTTTTCATTGAGAAGTAAAAATTAAATATATTTATGGTGTAGATATGATGTTTTGCTATTTGGTTTGCATTGTGGAATGGCCAAATCAAGCTAAGAGGGGAGTTTATTTTACCCCTAGACCATGTTAATTCCAGTGTCCCAGTCATTTGGGGAAATTGTGTTCAGTAAAACTATGAGTTAAGCCAGGCCTGGTGGCGCACACTTGTCATCCCAGTATTGGGAGGCTGAGACAGGAGGATCGTAGGTTCGTGGCCAGCCTCAGCAACTTAGTGAGGCCCACCGCAACTTAGTGAGACCCTGTATCAAAATATAAAAAATAAAATAGGGCTAGGAATATAACTCAGAGGTAGAATGCCCCTGGGTTCAATCCCCAGTACCCCCCCCACACACGCAACTGTGTTAATAACAAGTTATCTTATATTTATCAACTAATCTCAGAAATGAAAAGGAAAAATATCTCAAATGTTTTTATTAAGGGAACTCTAAATAGTAGTGATGGTCAGCTTAGTAGTAACCAAAGTAATGAGTGGAAGGGGATTTGGGGAGAGAAGTGGGGAGAGAAAGGGGAGACGTGATGCAGGGAACAGTTCATATAATGCTATGCTCATACCTGAAGCGATCAATACCAATTTTAACAATATGTATGGGGAGGAGGTGGGGGCAGGGTGGGATCCAGAGTGAAACACACCAAGTGCTGTGCACACATGTGTTTCCATCACTCTGAACCTCATTATGATGTATAATTATAATGCACGAATAAAGGTATTCTTAAAAAGATAGAGTGAAGCTCGAGAGATCTAATGTGTCTTTGCCCAACAATAATATTAATAAATGGTAAACAACAGATATGAAACAAGGCATTATATGCTAACAAACAATAGGAAGAAATTAAGGCACAGCTAATTTTAAGGTCTCTGACACACACCATTTATTTTCAAGGGTGTCAGGGTAATTATGGTGTTTTTGTATGTTTGTTTGTTTGTTTTTGCAGTACTGGGGATCAAACCTAGGGGCATTCTACTTCCAAGCTACATCCCCAGTCCTATTTTTTATTCTTTATTTTGAAACAGGGTCTCACTAAGTAGCGGAGGACCTCACTAAGTGGTTTTAAAATGGGTCCAGAGATTCTCTGCTATCTCCCCTTTGAGAGGTAGAGTCTAGTTCCCGTCCTCTTGAGTGAGTGACTCACTTCTAATAGAATATGGCAGAAGTGACAATGTGTGACTTTGAGACTAAGTTATGAAGGATGTTGTGGCTTCTGCCATCTTTCTCTTGGATCACTCTGTGCCAGAGAAGTCAGCCTCCACGTGGTGAGAACACTCAAGGAGCCTGGGGAGAGGGACCATGGTGCAGATGAGTTCTCCCGTGGTCCAGCAGCACCCGCCAGCCAGGGGGCTCAGCCGCCTTGGGAGCAGCCCCATACCCTCAGTCAGGCCTGCAGAGGAGAGCAGCCCTGGCCCACGTCTCCACTGAGTCACACCTCCAGCCAAGCCGCTCCTGGATCACAGAAAGTGGGTAAGGTAATCAACTTTGTGTTGGTCAGCTTCCTGTTGCTATAACAAAATACCTGAGGTGACCAACCATAAGAGGAAAAGGCTGCTTTGGCTCACAGTTTGGGAGTTTCTGTGCAGAGTGGCTTGACCTCACTGCTTTAGGCTGATAAGGAGGTGGCACGTCCTGGTGAGGAGCGCATGGTGGAGCGAACCGTTCACCTCACGACCAGGACACAGGGAAAGAGATGGGAAGGGGCTGGTCCCCACTGTCCCCTTGGAGGGCACACCCCCAGTGGCCTGAAACCTCCCACTGGGCTCCACCTCTTAAAGGATCCACCACCTCGTAATGGTGCCAAGCTGGGAATCAAGCCTTTAACACATGGGCCTTTGGCAGGGGACATTCAGATCCAAACTACAGTCAACATTTATTGTTTTACACTGCTGAATGTGAGGGTAATTTATGCAGTAATAGAAAACTAATATAAAATATTTCACCCATTTCTTTTTTTTTTTTTTTTTGGCAGTACTGGGGATTGAGCCCAGGGGCATTCTACTCCGAGCTACAACCCCAGCCCTATTTTTTATTCTTTATTTTGAAACAGGGTCTCACTAAGTTGCGGAGGCCTCACTAAGTAGTTGAAGCTGGCCGCGAACCCGGATCCTCCGGTCTCAGCCTCCCAAGTACTGGGATTACAGGTGTACGCCACCACGCCTGGCTTTATTTCACCCATTTCTATATTAAGATTTCTATCATATAACTAAACACTGCCCCTAAACATTATATATTAATTTATCCATTGTCCATTTCATCTGTTATGGATGTAAAAGCAACAAAGTCAGGAAGCTTCTGTTTTGTTTGGAGCTGTACACCAACAGGGGAAAAACGGCCCACGCACAGAGCAGGTGCTCAATAAACATTTTTGAATGTATGAATCTTTTGATGTCATGATCTCTATGAGATTGAGAAGTCAGGGATAAAAGACTTTTTTCAACTAATGTTTCATCAGTGGTAAAGTAAATAAACTTCAGCAAAGAGGCTAAACAGTAAAGGTTGGATCACCTTTCTAATGTTATTATAATTTTATTATGGAGATAACCTATCTGGAAAATCTATTGTTGACCAGAGGAAAAGGCTCAGCTGAAGGTAAAATTTTATAATTGCTACACACAGTCTTAAGGAACAAACACGTATAGAAAGAGAAGGTGCTGTGGAAAAATAATAACCAAACACATGCACACACACACCCAGAACCTAGTGTAGAAGAGTGGAATAAAAGGTCTCTAAAGATGATTAACTCCATTGATAACTTGAAAATGCTGAGCGACTGTAACTTGAGTCCAGTGTGGCAAGTCTTCAAAGAGCCAACATCAACAGCATTTTCATCCCTGGCAGAGCTGCCGCTCTGCTGTATGCTGCAGAGCACACAGGTCAGTGTGTTTTTTCAGCGGCTCGCTTATTTGCAACTAAAGGCCCATCTGATCAATCTAATTATTTTCCACCATGCCCAGCTGAACCCTTCTCTACTAAGTTGATTCTGTATTCAAGTGACACAATTTCCTCTGTGTCAGCCCATGGCAGTCATCATGTCTTTTTACTTTCTTTGCACTCCCAGGACATTAAAGGACAGCTCTGTGAATGGCTCTACTGTGTTTTATCATTCAGGTCTAAAACAACCGTGAAGAGCCTGTGGTTATCCCAGTATCTATCCCGTAAGGAGTAGAGTGCCTACTACCAGCTCCTGCCATTCAAGTGACAGAAATGAAATTAACTTTTCAAAATGGGATCATCTTTTCTTTTCTTTTTTTTTTTTTGTGGCACTGGGGATTGAACCCAGGGGTATTCTACCTCTGAGCTACACCCCCAGCCTTATTTTTTGATTCTTTATTTTGAACCAGGGGTCTCACTAATTTGTGGAGGGCCTCACTAAGTAGCTGAGGCTGGCCGCGAACCCGGATCCTCCGGTCTCAGCCTCCCAAGTACTGGGATTACAAGCGTGCGCCACCACGCCCGGCTAGAATCATCTTTTCTAAAAGAAAATATAACCTATTCCCCCCCAAAAAATCTTTTACTTTCATAAACAAGAGCATCACACTATTCTAATACATAATTCGAGGAATTATGTATTAGTTCAGCTTTCTGACTGAAGTATGTCACAGAGAAGAAAACTATGGAAGTTCAGTGAAATCAGAAATAGAAAACATTAGCTGGTTGTGATGCTGCAAGCCTGTAATTCCAGTTCTTGGGAGGCTGAGACAGGAGGATCACAGGTTGGAGGCCAGCCTCAGCAACTTAGCGAGACCATTTCAAAATTAAAAATTTTAAAAAGGGCTTAGGTGTAGCTCAGTGGTAGAGTGCCCCTGGGTTCAATCCCCAGTGCAAAAAAGCAAGAAAGCGAGAGAGAAAGAAAAAGAGAGGAAGGAAGGAAGGGAGGGAGGGAGGGAGGGAGGGAGGGAGGGAGGAAGGAAGGAAGGAAGGAAGGAAGGAAGGAAGGAAGGAAGGAAGGAAATAGTAAACATTTCAGAAGGAGAAAAGTTAGTGACATGTCATATATGGGTTGAGCTAAAATCAGATGGTTTTATGCCCTGAAGGAAGCAATCCTAGGAAAGAGAGAGAGGAGGGAGGGAGGAAGGAAATCGTGCCTGAATAAATCAGGGACACACAATCTGATTACTAATAATGGGGTCCCACTTTTGATAGAAAATTATGACTGAACTCTTTTCAAATAATTGGTGTCTGGGACAATAAAGAACGAGAATTGCTGGACAAGCTCAGGTGTGGCAGAGGTGCCAGCAGGCAGAGGTGGTGGGTTTGTAGTTACTATGCTGAGACTTGTGAGGCAGGAACCCCATTCTGTCCTTGGTCACTTATCTTGGGAACTGACACCCTGATAAACATCATGAGCAGCTTTCCAATAATCATAACAATAGGACTGGGGGGAAACTCATTTTAAAAACAAAGATGCTGAAGGTCAACATCATAAGTAATCTGAATGTTTCCCCCTAACCCTCCCCTGCCCCGTGAAGGCTGCCATTCTCTTCTCTATTGCAGTCAACATTCCCAAGAGGCCTTGCTCATGTACTCGTGCATTACACACACACACACACACACACACACACACACACACACATTTCACATTACAAACATATATGTGTGTATGTGTGCACATGTATATGTGCAATGATAAAATTTTCACATTAAACAAGGATCTTTTATTAGAACCTGATATATTTTTTTTTGCTTCTTTTTATATGAGGGATTGAACCCAGAGGCATTCTACCTCTGAGCTACACCTCCAGCCATTTTTATTTTTTATTTTAAAACAGGGTCTCGACGCCGGACGTGGTGGCACACACTTGTAATCCCAGTACTTTGGGAGGTGGAGACCGGAGGATCAGGGTTCCCGGCCAGCCTCAGCTCTCTCTCTCTCTCTCCCTGTCTCTCTCTCTCTCTCTCTCTCTCTCTCTCTCCTTAGTGAGGCCCTCCGCAACTTTGTGAGATCCGGTTTCAAAATAAAAAGCATAAAAAATAGGGCCGGGGGCGTAGCGCGGAGGTAGAACGCCCCTGCGTTCAATCCCCTGTACCACACACACCAAAAAAAGGGTCTCCCTAATGTGACGAGGGCCCTGCTAAAATGCTGAGATTGGCTTCAGATCTGTGATCCTCCTGTCTCAGCCTCCCAAGTACTGGGATTCCAGGCATGGGCCACCACGCCCTGTCCTTTATTGGAACTTTAAAGTGAAGAGAGAAAGTCTTTGATTTTGACTCTTAGAATTATCCCTTGGGAGGGAGCTGGGGTATTTATGCACTGGCTTTCTTTGGTTGCCGCTTGAGGGTTGCTTCCGGGAGAGTGTTCATTCCCTGGCACAGAGCAGGCTACTCCAGCCAGAGAAAGCCCTCAGACAAAGGGATGTAGCTGCTGGCAGTAGGTCATAGAGCCAACTTGCCTTGAAATGGTCAGGGCCACGGGGACAGGGTGGGGCAGAGCTTGCTGCAGTTTGTAATTAGATATTCTATATTATAAGGTGCATTACTAACAGATGCAAAACCAAGGGGCCCCTGTCGCCCTCCTTTGGCTCTGGCCTTCCCTATGGGGAAAGAGTCTATGGAGGCAAGAGGACCTGAAACCTACATAATCCTTCTCAACTATGCTCCATGTAGCCGGAATCTCAGACTACCTGTTACGAGTTGAATCCTGTCGCCCAATCAAAGATCTGCTGAAGTGCTAACCCTCAGTGCCTCCAAATGTGACCTTATTTGGAAATAGGGCCTTTACAGTTATAAACAAGGTAAAATTAGATCATTAGGGTAGCCCTAATCCAACATGAACAGTTTCAGGAGGAATATCTGATTTTCACTCTTTTTTACAATAGCAGTTACGGATGCTTGATGCCTGGATCTATTATTTAATTGAAGTTTGCAAAATGATGATGTTCTGATTCTGCCATTTGCTTTATTAATTTATTAATTTATTTATTGCGGTACTGGGATTGAACCCAGGGGCATTCTACCTCGGAGCTACACCCCAGCCCTATTTTTTTATTCTTTATTTTGAAACCGGGTCTCACTAAGTTGTGGAGGGCCTCACTAAGTAGCTGAGGCTGGCTGCAAACCTGCGATCCTCCGGTCTCAGCCTCCCAAGTACTGAGATTACAAGCGTGCGTCACCACGCCCTGCTTGCTTTATTTATTAAATGAAGTAATTTTATAAAATAATTCTTCCTCTGATGTACTGTTTGGTTAGGCAGTGGTATAGTTTGCGCAAGATATGATAAATGTTTGAGGTCTTTTTTTTCTCCTTTTATGCAGTGTTCAAGAGAATGGGTTGGGTTTTTGTTATTCTTATAGGGTGGCTAATTTTTTTTTTTTTTTTTTTGGCGGTACCGGGGATTGAGCCCAGGGGCATACCCCCGGCCCTATTTTTTATCCTTTACTTTGAAACCAGGTCTCATGAAGTTGCAGAGGGCCTCACTATGTAGCTGAGGCTGGCTGCGAACCCGGATCCTCCGGTCTCTGCCTCCCAAGTACTGGGATTACAAGCGTGTGCCACCACGCCCGGCTAGGGTGGCTAATTTTTTATTTTTATTTTTGTGATATTCATTTCCAAAGTCATGGGTTTAAACACATGTTTAAACACATGGGTTTCAACCTGTTGCAAGTCTTATCTTCATTGCAGCTCAAAGTTTCTTACCTTTGGCCAGTGGGAGCTTCCTACCGTTGACTAACTGAAACCTTTTGAGCAGGTCTAGATCATTCAATCCTCAAAGAAATTCTTCAAGAAGATACTTTTATCTCTTCTTTACAAGTAGATTCAGTGCAGTCAAGTACTTTGCCTAAATCCACACAATCAATGATGGAATCGGAATTAAAATTCAGGCAGAGCCAGGCGTGGTGGCGCACGCTTGTAATCCCAGTACTTTGGGAGGCGGAGACCGGAGGATCCGGGTTCGTGGCCAGCCTCAGCGTGCATGCACGCGCGTGCGCACGCGCGTGCAATCAATCAATCGATCGATCTCTCTCTCTCTCTCTCTCTCTCTCCCTCTCTCTCTCTCTCTCTCTCTCTCTCACTCTCTACCTAGTGAGGCCCTCCGCAACTTCGTGAGACCCAGTTTCAAAAATAAAGCATAAAAAAAATAGGGCCGGGGGTGTAGCGTGGAGGTAGAACGCCCCTGCATTCAATCCCCGGTACCGCAAAATAAATAAATAAATAAATAAAATAAAATAAAATAAAATAAAATCCAGGCAGTCTGTTCATAGAGAATATGTATAATTTAGACTGCAACTCTTAATGATATCAGATAATATTTTATTACGCACTTGCATTGGAATCGATAGGAGATTACATATAGGTAATTTATACACATATATTTATGTACATATGTAATTCATATATATTTGTATGTAGAGAGATTTACTAACAGGCATTGACTCACATGATGGAGGACGAAAGTCTAAGTTCCGTATTCAGCTGGCAGGAGCCCCGGGAGAGCTAATGTGCAGTTTCAGTCTTGGTTCAAAGGCCTGAGAACCAGGGAGCTGATGGTGTAAGGTCTAGTCCAAGTCCAAAGGCCTGAGAATCAAGACAATGGTGATTTGAGTTCCAGGCAGAGTCCAGACTGAAGGCAGGAGAAGCCCAGTGGCCCCGTGTGAAGACAATCCAGCAGAGAGAAAGAAGCCCTCCGTACTCAGCCTTGTATTCTATTCAGACCTTCCACCGATTGGCGGTGCCCCCCTCCCACATACACACTGGAGAGAGCAATCTGATTAGTCTGCTAATTCAAATGTTAATTTCATCCAGAAATATCCTCATAAACACACCCAGAAAGAATGTTTAGCCAATATCTGGGACCTTATGGTTCAGCCAAGTGGACACATAACAATTAGTCATTTTAATCCTTTTTCTTTATTTTTGGCACTGGGGATTGAACCCAGGGGCATTCTACCTCCAAGCTACACACCCCAGCCCTATTTTTTTATTCCTTATTTTGAAAAAGGGTCTAAGTTGAGGAGGGCCTCAATAAGTAGCTGAGGCTGGCCGCAAACCCCGATCCTCCTGTCTCAGCCTCCCAAATACTGGGATTACAAGCATGCACCACCACACCACACCAGGCTAATCCTCTTTCTAAGCAACGTTCACGTGAACTTGTTGCGGACTGTCCCACGGTCCAGCGATGAGTGCAGACGTCGCCATTGGCCAGTGCCACTGCTCAGTGAGGGTTTGTTGACGACCTCGGTTTGGCACTGGCCAGACCCGGGGCAGAGCAGTGTGGTGCACTCGGCATTATAGTGTAGGTGACAGTTCAACAAGTCTCTCGCCAGAGATTCCTCTGGCACTGTTAGTGTCAACCCATTTCTTTCAGAGGGGCCTAAATACTAAACTAAATTCAAACCATCATTCTGTTCTCAATATGGATCGTGGTCGATAATTTAGGAATAGGCAAAGACAGAAGAGAATGCTAGCAATATTCAAAGGCTGAATGGGATCTGTTATAGATTGAATTTATACACCCTCCCCCAAATTCATTGAATGCCTGACTCACAGTACCTTGTGAATGTGACTACTTGCAAATAGGGTTTCTGCAGATATAACCAAACTAAAATGATGTCATTAGGTTGGGTCCTAATAAGACAAGAGGTATAGAGATGGTGGGAAGATGGCCATGGGACATTGAACGCAGAGACTGGAGTGACGCATTCACAAGGCAAGGGATGTCAAGGGTTTCTGGAAAATACCATTTTTTTAAATTTTAAATTTAAAATTTCTATTTTAAGCCACCTTTTGTACCTTGTTATGGCAAACTGGAAAACTAATAAAAGACTGTTCATGGGTTCTCCTTTTTGTAATGGTGCTGAGATTAAATCCAGGGCCTAATGTATGCTAGGCAAGCATTCTACTACTGAGCCACATCCGCAGCCCATTTTATTTTATTTTATTTTATTGCGGTGCTGGGGACTGATCCCAGGGGCATTCTACCTCGAATCTATACCCCCAGCCCAATTTTATTTTTTATTTGGAAACTGGGTCTCACTAAGTTGCTGAGGGCCTCGCTAAGTTGCTAAGGCTGATCTCGAACATGCAATCCTCCTGTCTCAGACTCCCAAGTACTGGGGTGACAGGCATGTGCCACCACACCTGACTTTTTTAAAATTTTTTATTTTGAGACAAGGTCTCACTAAGTTATTGGAGCTGGCCTCAAACTTGCCATCCTCCTGCCTCAGCCTCTTGAGTATCTGGGATTGAGGGCATGCACCACCACATCCAGTTTGTGGGTTGTTTTTTCACCTATGAGGAAATTAAGAGCCAGTGAAATAAAATGACTTTTCAAAGGCCTCACAGTACAACCAAGACCGGAATTCAGACCTCCTGACTTAATCTTCCATGAAAAATAGCATTCTGCCTCTTGATTTGAGAATAATAATTCATATGTTCATTCTCTTTACAAATATTTATTAAAGACCTACCAGTTAACAAGTAGATACATTGGCCTAGAAAATGGATGTTTTTCTTCATAATGCTTAGAATCTACTGGAAAGAGATAGTGATTAACAGTAATAATAATAATAATAATTCAATGAAAAATAAGCAGCAAATATGATGTTTATATTCTGGTAAGAGAAATTAAAAATAAAAGAATGAAAATAAAATAGTATAGTAATAACATAACTTCATAAAAATGAAAAAATTAAAGAAGGAAATTGTGTAACATTCTTGTATCCATTTCACTAATAAATTGAAAATTAGACGACACCATTACAAAGTTATAAAGACGAGACCAGCTCACAGTAGAGTGATTTTGCCCCCTTAAGGACATTTGGCAAGGCTCAAAGACACTTTTGATAATCACAGCTAAGGGGGTACTACTGGCATCTAGTTAGTGGGTACAGGCCAGAGATGCCACTGAACATCCTACAACGCACAGGACGGACCCTCAACCACATAGAGTTATGCATTCAGTGTGCCAGTAGAGCCCCAGCTACTGGACTAGACCAAAACAAAGGCTACTTTCTTAGGTGTACTACTTACATTTATCACCAGTTCCTTATTGAAAAGGATCTGAACATTGATGTCTGAACCCACTGTAAGTCCACTAGAATTTGTTTACTATGGGTTTATTGAAAAGAGCACACAATAGGTCATTCTGTCTTCCTAATAATGTCATAGCTATTATTTTACACAGGTGTCTGGACTAGGTGAACTGACAACAATTGCTATCAAGATTCTCACAAAATCTAATTAACAGCATACTTTATAGAATGCTGTCTTAACCAGGTCCATTTCTGCTAGACTATACTACGTATTTCACATGTAGCACAGAATGATATTTCTATGTTCTCCATGGTCCATCAAGCCAAGTAATTTGCTTCTTATATAAACCCATACATTATTGAGATGAGAACCCTTGGATTTGTTAGGCACCAAGAATAAGTGTTTGGGGCTGAGATGGATCGGCATGGTGACCACCAAGGATCAAACCCAAAGAAGGGGTAGAAAACACACTGTAAATAATGCTATGGCTATTAGATTAAGGAGGAAATGAATAATGTATTCATAACAAGACTATACACAGGATCAAAAACAAAGGAATCAGAATTTACACATTTATCCCAGCTAAGCAGAATAATTCAAGAGCAAATAAGTTTCATAGCCGGGTGTAGTGGCACACGCCTGTAATTCTAGTACTTGGGAGGCTGAGACAGGAGGATCACAAGTTCAAGGATAGCCTCAGCAAGTTAGTGAGGTCCTCAGCAACACAACAAGACCCTGGTTCAAAATAAAAAATAAAATAGGGCTGGGGGTGTGGCTCAGAGGTAGAATGCCCCTGGGTTCAATCCCCAGCACCACACACACACACAAACACAAAGAAGTTTCCTGAAGATAAATGGATGATTTCAAACCCAATACAGAAATGACAGGGCAGATCGAGGTGCATTCAAGCATGAAAAGATAGGGCACACGGCCAATTCAGACTGGCCAACCGTGAGCTAGGGATGCTGCCTCCTGGCAAAGGAACCCTGACCTGGAGCCAGACCCTAGGTTAGGGCTGATCGTGAACAGATGTAAGGTGAAAAGGTGTAATTATGAAGTTGCACAATGTTAGGCAGGAAACTAAGATGCCATCAAAAATTGGTAGAATAATTTGGACTTCTGAACAGCTTCAGTGAGTAAATTTTGATTGTGATTGCATTAGTCAATCTATCTAATGAACACTCAGAATCACCCAGTAAATGGACAATTTGTTTATTTATTTATTTATTTAACTTTATTTTATTTTGTGGTACTGGGGATTGAACCCAGGGGCATTCTACCTCTGAGCTACACCCTCAGCCCTATTTTTTATTCTTTATTTTGAAACAGGGTCTCACTAAGTTGCAGAGGGCCTCCCTAAGTAGCTGAGGCTGGCCGCAAACCTGCGATCTTCCGGTCTCAGCCTCCCAAGTACTGGGATTACAAGTGTGTGCCACCACGCCCAGCTCTTAAGTACCTATTTTATCTGAGAAATACACATGATTTGGTTAAAAAATAAATCATAAACTTTAAATGAGTGACAACCATTCTTTCCTATCCCAGATTTTCTGTTCCACAGTCCTTCCCTAAGAAGAATCGTTATTACTGTATTTTATATGTTCATCTAGAAAGTCTACAAAGCAATCTTTTGCTCTCTCTGTCTTACTGTTTTGAACACAAATGAGGGCACAAAGCACACCATATTTTGCACTTCACAAAGCCATTGTTCTCAATCACTTTATTATATCGCTTCATTGCAAATGTTAAATTCTTCTGATGATACATAAATGATTGAATTTACCACAATGAAAAATCACAGGGAAATGTTCAGTGGTGTATTCATGAAAAGGCACTCTACGCATGCGCCTGGAGATAGCCAACATTTTGGAGAGGGGAGTGTGACCAGGCCTATCAGCAACGAGCTCTTCAGGTTCCTGTAAGCCTTATCGTGTGATTCAGTGTGGCAGTCATCACAGCATGGCTGGGGCACCACCGTGGTCCCTAAGATCCCCTTAGGAGCATCTGGGTCAGAGTCTGCTTCATAACCACACGAAGATGACATTTGGATTGTTGCGGAGGAGATTTCCCCAGGTTGTGTGATAACTGCAACGGACTAGATGCAGAAACAGATAGGCGACCCCAGCTGTCTTTTATTAAGCCAGATAGACGACATTTGCAAAAAATGTAAAATAATACCACTCTTCTCATAAACTATTTTGGTTTTGTGTAGTTTCTTTTATGTAAAAATGTCATTTCAATTAACATTATTGCAGCTGTTTTAAATGAATCATAAATAAGCATTTCACAATTTTCTCAGTTTTAATTTCTCTTATGGGTGAATATTAGGAGACATAATCCACATAAACCCATAGAAGAGTTTTTTGGGTTCTTGATCTGGTTGTTTTGGTTTGTTTTTTTGGTACCAGGGATGGAACCCAGGGACATTCTACTTCTGAGGTATACTCCAAGCCCTTTTTATTATGTTTTGAAACAGGGTCTCACTAGGTTGTGGAGAGCCTCACTAAAGTTGCTGAGGCTGGTTTTGAACCTGCGATTCTCCTGTCTCAGCCTCCCAAGTACTGAGATTACAGGCATGTGCCACCACGCCTGGCTTGGGTTCTTAATCATTTTAATGAGTATCATGAGATCCTAAGGCTAAAAAGTTTGAAAACTGCTGATTTGGTGATTTGGAGACCTACTTACTACACTGGAAACAGCGTAATTCTGACTCTACTTACAGAAGAAGGACCTGAAACTGCAAGTCACAAAGCAAGTGCAAGAAGCAAGAAAAGTATTCCTAAGAAGAACAACTATTCTCTACCTTCCGAGTGGACCAAGAATATTTTAGCATTGAAAAACAACGATTTTTTTATCCCATTTGAAAAACAAATTTTAAAAATTCTTAGTCCTCAAGTGAGAAATGAGCAGAATTGGCAGAACAGCCATTTCTTATTTAATAATTGGGGGGGCTAGACTATTTTATAGGTGACAAGAAGATAAGAGCCACAGAACTCAGCTCTTCCACGTGGAAGAAAGCTTCCCAGAGCTTCTCAGAGAAGCCACACTCGATGCAGAGGTCAGCACAGTGGAAGGGTCTTTACAGACCCTTCAAGTTCATTATAAACAGAATTTGATGAAATGACAAGAATGAAGACTAAAGGAAGGGATGTCCAAAAATAGGATAGACCTTTTTTTTTCAGATTTTCAAAATTGCAGCTCATAATTCTCGCTGACATGAGAAAGCTGCCCCTCAACGGGCTCAAGTCCCCTCTGCGCAGTTTTTATCTGCGCACGCACACAGAGATGAAGCTAAACCTAGGCCAGTGCACAGGACCAGGAAAGAGGCAAGTTTCTCCTTCCGGCCTCCTGCCTCTCTTTTTTTTCCCAAGCCTTCCGCAGCCTCTTCTCCCCACCCTCCTCCCATTTCTACCCAGAGTTCACTCCCACAGTGTGCTCCGATTTATTTTGTCCCCCCCCACCGCCTTTGGTAGTGGGGATGGACCCCAGGGGCATTCTACCTCCAAGCTACACCCCCAGCCCTTTTTGATTTTTTACTTTTGCAACAGGGTCTTGCTAAGTCGCTGAGTGTCTCTCTAAGTTACTGAGGCTGGCCTTGAACCTGCAATCCTCCTGACTCAGCCTCCCTCACCTGTAATCAAGTACGGGGATTACAGGTGTGTGCCACCATGCCTGGCTTGCTCTCATTTCTTGGTCAGAGGCTGGGTCTGGTTTGAATACTAACGAGCTAGCAGAGAGACCTAAGCCACGCACACCTCCTCCTTGACCCTCAATTTACTCATTTATAAAATGAGGATGGCACTGTGCCTACCACGCAGGGTTCTTAGGATCAAATGAGAATGCGCTTTACAAATCATATAGCTCCAGAGAAAACTGGCAGATTATTAGCCCCCTAGAATTTATTTATTTATTATTTTATTTTATTTATTTATTTTTGTGGCACTAGGGATAGAACCCAGGGGCATTCTACCTCCAAGCTACACCACTAGCCCTATTTTATTTTTATTTAGAAACAGGGTCTCACTAGGTTGATGAAAGTCTCACTATTTGCTGAGGCTGTCTTCAAACCTGCGATCCTCCTGTCTCAGCCTCCCAAGTACTGGAATTACAATCATGTGCCACCACGCCCGGCTCCCCCTAGAATTTTTATCTTTGTCAGAGATGCCCCTCATGCTGTGTCCTCCAGGTGAGCCAGCTGAGAAGTGCCGCGGCTTTGGGTCAGGGGTGGATGTCTGGGTGTTACAGAGCTTGCAGTGGGCTCTCCCCTTCCTCACCCTTCAGCACACTTGATCACAGCCCAAGGATTCAGGGCAGCCAGCCCTCGCTCAGGAGGGATGCTCTTATCCTGGCATGACCATCCCTGAATGTGGACGTCCCCTCCCTTCTTCAGCCTTCCATCATTACTTTCTTACCTGCCCACTGTTGGGATCCACGGTCCAGCTCTCGGACCTTCTATGGGAGCCGTTCTTGGCCCTGCAGTTCTGGGGACCGGGACCATGGTGTAAGGGCTGGAGCAGTGGAGCAGCAGGGGAGGGTGGAGGAGACTGGCATGGGTAGGAGTGCATGAGCAGAGCAGAGCAGAGGCTTAGCATGTGGGGGGACATCATGGAGGGCAAGAGGATTCCAAATACCTGGAGAGTAAATGCAAATAGGTCAGTGGGAGGTGGTGGCCCTGGTGGTGATGACAGCGACAGAAAGGAATGGTGGGTTCACAGGGAACATTCCAGACCTATGACACATACACCAGAGCAAGATATTAAAAACCTGTGTGTCTTTCTGGAAAAATACAATAATAATTGCCGCCATTTATATAACATGCTAAACATGTATGCATAGTGACCGTGCATCTCTGCGATGATTAGGCTGCCCGGTAGGCAGGTATGAGCCCAGCCTTATTGTTTTCTTTGATAACAATAGCAAACAGCTACATCTGGCGCTCACGTCACCCCACGCGGCTGGTCATCCGTTCCCTGTCCCCAGCAAGACCAGCAAAGGCCGTAAAACGCCCGCTGAGCCTGCGAGGCGGTCCCAGAGGCTGAGCCCTGCTCCACATGTGTGTCCCTGTGTCCTCGGTGTCCCCCATCTCTCCGCTCCGTTGAGCAGCTTCAGTGTAATGCAGAGCAAAGGCTGCTGTGTCTTGAATGCCTGCCCACCGTGACCACATCTGGAGTAGTGATTTAAGACCTCTTTGAACAGCAGCAGCGACCTAAAACACTTAAACAAAAGGGGCCTTGTGTGAATTTTTTTTTAGCGATAAAGAAATCAAGAAAGGTGGTCCTGATTTGACAGTTCTTATTTTTTTCTCAATCTTTCATATCATTGAAATAAATAAAATAAATAGCTGATCAGCCTAAGATAAACTGGATCTTTGTTGAGTAAGTGCAATGAACTTATTACTTTTTGTAAATCATCTTGAAAGGGAAAAAAAGCAGACTAGAAAGATTTTTTTCCCTCTAATAATTCATGTGACAAGTTAAAAGCCAGGGGGAAATACAAAAATAAATAAAACCCATCCCTGATTTCAAAGGCATTACGACATAATACAAGGGTCAGACAGCCATGAACATTGTCGCTGTGATATAAGGAGATGTTAGGGCTTTGGCCCATTTCACGATGCACTAGGAAGTCGCAGAACAAAAGGCTTTGTATTGTCTTCCAAAAAAGAAGAGGAGGACAAAGAACGCTTACGTTACAATGCATTGTTAAAATCTGCCGAACAGATTTTGCAACGATCAAGAATTGTCTTAAGTAGCAAATCCTACATTAAGAAGCTAAGTAAAATAAGTTGTTTTGTGTGTTTGTTTATTCACTCTTAGGTTTTAATTCCTAAGTTCCTTCCTGAACCACAAGTTCTCTTATGCCCACTTCTAGTGCAATGGGTTAATAGCAAAAAGTAGGTGCTGTACACGTGAACTATAAAATATTCTTTGGTACAACTAGAAAAGTGGGTACTGTGAGTTAGCAATAGAGAAAGTAGGGAATAAAGGTTTTGTAATAAAGTCCTGTGCGGGTCCCGGGAGGAAGGAGAGAGGAATGGGAACCTGGTACTCGGAGGGGGGTCTTCTCCTTGATGGGAGGACAGGCCCTGGCACCACCTGGAGAGATGCTGGCACGAGGCTGCCACAGGCAGAGCTGAGGCAACATCACCTGTGTCCCCAGCAACACAGGACAGTGTTTGGGGGAACTACGGATGTTTAACTGTATTGAGCAGCTGGAGGACAGGGTTCTGTGAACATTTCCTATCTCAGGCATCCAGGTCTGCCTGTCCTGGGATGAGGCCGGAACCTAAGAGACAGACATTAACAGCTCCAGGCCATAAAGCCAGAGCAGCACGGAACCAGTGTGTGAGGGGGCCAGAAAGGGGAAAAATTACTCTGGGATCTATTTTTTTTAAATAAACTAAATGAATTTACTTAAGATCTTAGAGAAAGAGCTTAAGGCTACAAACAGTATACAACAAGGAATGGTTTGTTACTCCCTAGTTTCACATGTATAAGATGCCGCCGAAATCATTTTTATTTAGTGCACTCTTTTATTTTAATAAATGCAAAAATATGCATAAAAGACTATGTAAATACTGAATACATTTCCATCATGCAGAAGTTGTTATTTATTTGGCTCTTTGCTTGCTTTCCCGGATTAGTTCAGTTTTATATATAAAAGCCACTTCTGGGCCCTTCGTTTCTAGACAGCAAGCACTGAAATTTTGGGTTTAACAGACTAATGGTGAAAATACCTCTGCTATTTAGGTCGAGAGCAGAATATTGATACTTGGCACCTTTGCCCAGTATTGACTATAGAAAGATACACACACACACACACACACACACACACACACACACCAGTAAACCATTATCTAGACATCCTGTGGTTATAGGGACTTCCTTAACAATAGCTAGTGTTTGCTGTAGCTATTTCCGACAACAGATTTTTTTGTTAATTTGTTGATAAAAACACACCCGTGATTTCCTTAGGAACTTTTCCTCAAAGGTTTCTAACCCAGCCCTCTAAGTTTTGGAAGAGGCTACCTCCCATGATTCCACCCTTTCCTCCCCTCGGAGTCTCCTGTTTTGTAAGGATATCGGCAACACATACACTTCTCTGGCGGCTTCCCAGGCACACAGGGCACCCTGACCAGCGGATCTTGCAATGACTTCATTTCACACCACATGCAAAGGCATCTGTACAGCACCATCATCGTGTGAGCAGCTTTCCAAAATATCCCAGCTAGAGCTACGCAGCTACAGGATCTTGGGATGTGTTTGTTCTGATAGCCATTCCTCATTTGATCAATGTTGGCTGGAGTCAGTAAATCTAAGGACACAATACAGTTACAGCCCCAGTTTCCCATCTCTGTTTTGGATTCCCACAAGGCATTACATTTCTTAACTGTGAATTCTTTATACTGTACTATACTATACTAAACTTAAGTCCAGGAGAAACTCAAGTCAAGAGAGGCACAGCCTTCTAGAGTTACTGTGGTCACAACCTACCAAGATTTCAATGATCTAAGAGTGAGCCCCCAAATCATGGGGCCAGCCCTGCAATGATCTAGGAGTGAGCCCCCAAATCATGGGGCCTCCCCAAGTCAGGCTTTAGGAGCAAAAGAGAAAATACTCCCACTGAATAGGCAGTAAGGCCAATCAAATTGTATTTTTCAATACATTCTAAGAGTTATGTTGAATGTAATAATTGTCATTGTTTTATATTATTTTATTTTTTGTGGTACTAGGGATTGAACCCAGGGGCATTCTACCTCTGAGTGTTAGAAGTAAATTTTTATGGCGTCATTAATAAAAGACACATAGTTGAAAGCAGCTCGGCAAGGCGAATTTTACTTTTTGCAAAAAGGGCTCCTGTCACCAGGAAGGTCTGGCGTACAAGAACAACATGGAGGAAATTACTGGGCATTTTATCTTTAGTGCGGGGCTTCTGTGCTGTGTTACTATTGGTGGGAACACAGCCTCACAATCTTTACGACATTGGCTGAAGGGGATGCCGGGGGAGGGATTGGCACTCACAATTTTTAGGAAATGCTCTCTACAAAAATACAAGCACAGGTACACAAATACAGTTACACAAATGTCAGCTTTACAACATGGCACCCCAGTCAAGCCATTCCTTTGATAGAAAAGATCTATTTCTCACATGAGCTACACCCCCAGCCCTATTTTTTATTTTTATTTTGAAACAGGGTCTCACTAGGTTGATGAGAGTCTCACTACTTGCTGAGGCTGTCCTTGAACCTGCAATCCTCCTGTCTCAGCCTCCCAAGTACTAGGATTAAAGGTGTGTGCCGCCACACCTGGCTTGTCATTATTTTAAATGAGGTAAATACGTCAGGCATGAAATAAAATTGTCTCATGATGACCAATATTTATCCACTTGAAATAGATAGTAGTCCATATTTTCACACATAATGCGCATGTTTTAGAGAAATAACTTCATTTTAAAATTGCTGTTTCTCCTTCATGCTCATCTTTGGTGGCATTTAAGGTTTTCCTAATATGTGATTCCTACTGTGTTTGGTTAGCATTGTACATTCGTCAAGGTGTATTTTTTCACAGACCTACGCCCTTTTTGGGGGGAGGGGGTGGGTGGCTTCTATAGATCTCTTCCCTACTTAGGTGAAAGGTCCTTAAAATCTTGAGGCTGGGGGCTACACGTTATTCATCCGTAGTGCTGATGCCCTGTATTACATGGTACAAAGTACTGTGCAGTTGGCTCTTCGTTTGATATTAAATGAGTTTTCTTTACTTTTAACAAGTTTTTGCTCGGTGCTTGTTGCTCAAAAACCTTACAAATGTTATTGCGATCCCATTTCACAGAAGAGCCAACTGAGGCTCACAGAGGCTGAATAACTAATGTGAGGCCCCTCAGTGAAGAGTGGAACCTGAATTCACACCCAGGCAGGGTAACTCCACAGTGCATGCTCTTAACGACTTCACCGTATGCCTGTGCCTCATTGAGTTACTCAATGAACAATATGTTAAGCCTCTGGGTGTGGTGGTGTACGCCTGTAATCCCAGCACTTGGGAGGCTAAAATAGGAGGATCCCAGGCTCAAGGCCAGCCTCAGCAACTTAGCAAGACCCTCAGCAACTTAGTGAGACCCTGTTTGAAAACAAAAAATAAAAAGGTCTGGGGGGCGTAGCTTGGATGTAGAATGCTCCTGGGTTCAATCCCCTAGTACCAAAAATTAAAATGTTAAGCAACTGCTGTGTGCCAAACTCCACAGACCAGGCCTAGACTCTCATGGACTTTCATGGAGTTTACACTCTAGTGGGAGGGGACTGGAAGCATCTAAGGAGAGAGAGGGAAGGACAGACAGAGGAGGGACAGACAGAGGAGTGGAACTCCCCAGGCCCCTCTAGAGTTACTCTGTGGCTAACCATTTGAGAAACTGGCAGACTGTTTTCCAAGGTGGCTGCTCCGTTTTCCCTCCCCTACCAACAAAATATGTGGGTTCCAATTTCTCTCCTTCCCCACCAACACTTGTTACTCCCTGGATTGTTTTATTACAGCCAGGATGAGTCTCATGTTTCATTTCTGATATGTGATATGATTTATTCTAAAACAAAAACTGCCTGATAATGTCACGAACCCATCAGATTAAGAAAAAAAGAAAGCCTTCCGTTTTGGACTTCTGATTAACCTGGACGTCAGCTGGGAGGTCGCCTTTGTGTATCTGTGCAGACAATGGGCCATCCCCCGCCAGCCACTCTGCATCCAGGACACCCACCAGCCATGCGGGGGCAAGTTTCCCAGATGGTCTTTAAATGATCAATCAGACTCCTTTTCAGGGCAAGAGGCCTCCTCACATCTTCCTCCCTGCTGTGGAGGAGAAAAACAAAGTAAAACTCTAACCCTGTTATACCACTGAGAGGCAGGTGTTCACCTTCTTTTGTAAAAATCTACATTTTACAAGGGCCTACTTTTTTACAAAAGTAGATCCACCATACATTGGACTTTTACAAAAGTTATCTTCGTTAAGTGTCTTAGATCAGATTTGGGGTCATTTTTAAATTAATATAAGGATATAAGGTAAGAAATTATGTATCGGGGGCATACTTTTATATGTGAAATGCAACTCAAAAAAAAACATGTTTCAACTCTTGGGATTTTCTTATTTTAAAAATCTGGCCTAAAATAAATAAACTGTGTTAAGTGGTACATCCATTTAGCAATTAGGTGACGTATTGTATATAATGTAGCTGTAATATCAAAAACCCCAGACACAGCTGACGTCATCCAATCTAGACTCCTAAAGAAAGAGTGCTTGCTACGGGCAAAACTGATCTCAAATAAGAACAAAGAACCGACTATCCATTTGGAATTCCCCATTTTTCTTTGTTCTGATAATGTATTGCCTTTTGCTCAATAGTCCAAACAAGCATATTTGTATTAAAGATCAAGAAAGGAGGAAAGTGGAATTAAAACCGTGGCTTCCTGCCATTTTAACTATAAAGGACAGCAATAAAATGTAACTGAAAACATCAATAAAACATTAACTGAAAAGTCTTACCAGAAGACTCCTTTACATAGTGGTTACATAAAATTCTTGTTTCATGTTTTTTCACTTAGTACTTTGGTCTTAGGACTATTTTTTCTTGTTGGGGACTCCCACTGACTCCTATTTAAATAAATAAGGTTTGTTTTGAGTTTGGCTACTGTGGGAAGACACTACTGACGCGCCTATAATCCACTCGCCATAGCACTATTTGTCCACATTTTCTTTTTGCCAGAGACATAGAAAATATCTCACATTCTTCTTACAACTTTATGGTTTTTAATATAATAGTATATTAAAATAATACCTTAAATAACATGTGTCTTTCATCTGAAGATCTCACAAAACGGGGTGTCATGAATATACCACCTCCCTGCCCCACCCCCTCCAAGTGCTGCAAAAATATAAACTTCCCTTTGCTGGAAAGATTAAGGTAAGAAGATTAGGAATTTTTGTTTTATACAGGAAAAAGCATTTACGATAATCTCTAGGCCACTAGTTCTCAAAATGTGATCCTCAGAAAAGGTGCATATTTAGAAATGCAAATTCTCACGCCCCACCTGGACCAGCAGAACCAGTAGCTTAGGGATTGGGCCTAGACATCTAGTGTCCAGCAAGCCCTCCGGGTAGTGCCAATGCTCGCTGAAGTCTGAGACCTGCCGATTCAGGCCAACCCTCTTATTTTATAATTGACGCATCCAAACCACAGGCGGCTTAACGAATTGCCGAAAATTATTCACGTCAAAGTTGGAATTCGATTCCAAGGCTCTTCAATTACAGTAGTTCGGGTTTGCAGGCTTTAAAAATGTGAAACATCGCTTCTCGGCCTTTTGGCTAAGATCAAGTGTAGTAAAAATGTGAAACATCAAGGAAAATCTCATCCCCCCCTTGATTTGACTTGATTGGCGACACCTGGTTCAGGGTTCTGGGTTTCAAACAAGGCTAGAATAAGCAAAAATGATATTTATTTGCAAAGTCTTTCCCCATTCCCTTTGGGTCCCCCTACCTCGACCTACGTGACTTGTGTGTAGTAAGCACAGCACTGAGGTTGGACACTAGAGAGTTCCGTTCTCGTCCTGTCTCTAACCACTAAGTGCCTTCAGACATATCACGTCCCTCTCTGCTGCTTACATTATCTATAAACATCGGAGAGTTGCATTTGATTGTATTAGGATTTAAGACTCTCCATAGCTCGGAAATTTTATGACTCCCTGACTCTGACTTCTACACGGATTTTCTTGTCACCATAGCAGAGAGCACAAATCCATCTTCTCATCCTGGAAATCTGGTTCTGGAACTTTTATTTCACACTTTTCTTCCATCCCAAGTCCGTACTCTGTATACAATGGCTAATGTGCTATCGTTGTTCAAATGTTAAACTATGATTTGGTTGTGATCATGAAAGGAGAACCTAAAGAATGAATCATGAAACCACACAGAAGAAAAAGACTGACCCCCAAAACCCAAGCATTTTAACTTTCCCAGGAATGGAAATTTAATATGCTTGGAAGCTTATTCTGAATTAATATCCTGTAGTTTTACTCTTTAGATCTGGCCATAGTCCACAAAACATCAAGGATTTTTTTTTTTTTTTGTAGTACTGGGGATTGAACCCAGGGGCATTCTACCTCTGAGTTACACCCCCAGCCCTATTTTTTATTTTTTATTTTGAAACAAGATCTCGCTATGTTGCAGAGGGCCTCACTAAGTAGCTGAGGCTGGCTGTGAACCCGGATCCTCCTGTCTCTGCCTCCTAAGTACTGGAATTACAAGCGTGCGCCACCATGCCCGGCTAATTTTTTTTGTTTGTTTTTGAGGTACTGAGGATTGAACCCAGGGGCATTCTACCACTGAGCTATACCCCCAGCCCTATTTCATATTTTACTTTGAAACAAGGTCTCGCTAAGTTGCTAAGGGTCTCTCTAAGTCACTAAGGCTGGCCTCAAACCTGCAATTCTCTTGTTTTAGCCTCCCAAGTACTGGGATTACAGGGGTTCACCACCATGCCTGGTTAGCAAGAAAGAAAAATTAATTACTTAAAACAAATAGCATCATAATGTATGTTAAAACATTGCGATTGACAAAGTTGGCTACTTTGGGGATTGGTTCGGTGATTTCATATGTTTATAGACATAATTCTCAATATGTAGGTGCCATTTCACATCTACATGATTAACTGACAACTTCACTTTTTTTTTCTTTTTTTAGTGGTACTGGGGATTGAACCCAGGAGCATTCTACCTCTGAGCTACACCCCCAGCCCTCTTTTTTATTCTTTATTTTGAAACAGGGTCTTGCAAAGTTGCGGAGGACCTCACTAAGTAGCTGAGGCTGGCCGCGAACCTGCAAACCTCTGGTCTCAGCCTCCCAAGTACTGGGATTACAAGCGTGCGCCACCACGCCCGGCACAACTTCAATTTAAATGAACAGAAATAGTCCTAAAAACAGAACCACGTGGACTGCTGAAGAGAGTCAGCAACGCTGCCAGAGAGGACTATGTTCCAAGGACTGAGATCCAATTACTCTCTATCACATTTTCAAATCAAACGTCTGGAGAGTTGAAGCACTTCCTGCACTTTAAACCAGGGAGATGCCATCATTAATAAATTTCCACAAAAGCCGGGCATGGTGGCGCATGCCTGTAATCCCAGTACTTGGGAGGCTGAGACCGGAGGATCGCAGGTTCACAGACAGCCTCAGCAACTTAGTGAGGCCCTCAGCAACTTAGTGAGACCCTATTTCTAAATAAAAAATAAAATAGGGATGGAGGTATAGCTCAGAGGTAAAATGCCCCTGGGTTCAATCCCCAGTACCAAAAAAATAAAGTTAAAAAAATTCCCATATGGTATTTTTCATCTCTTCTTAGGAGTCTCCTAATAATTACTATTAACACACACACAAAAAAAAAATCATTTGCCCAGAAAGGCCAAAAAGAACCACATTGTTGACGATCTTCCTACCCGCCACCAACAGACATATCTTTCTAACTTAAACACAAATCCAAGGTCATAAATTCATTCTGGATTTTCAATTTCTGTGTAAGGAAGCTTTTTAAAGGATAAGAGCCTTAACAGACACAGAAATAAGTAAAGGGTGTCTCAAGCTTCTAAATTAGATGTGAAAGTATGTGAGAAAAGGGAAAGGAAGGAAAAATAGCAATGCTTCAGGAAATTTCACAAGTTTTTTCATTAAAATAAGGCGCAGCAGAATAGTGGAAGAGGACGGGGGAGGGAGGAGGAGCGGGGGAGAAGGAGGTTGGAGGAAGGAAACAGATCAAGTAATGTCCTGTTCACGTTTGAGGTATCACTACCAACCTCACTAGCACGTGTGGGGAGGGGAGGGTGCTGGGGGGTGCAGAGGGAGACACGCCAAGACGTGTTGTGGGCACGTGTGAAAGTGTCACTTTGAATCACGTTACGGCACAGAATTACATTGTGCCAGTAAAATGCTAAGAAAAATAAGCTACAGCAATTTATAGACAAAGAAAACTGTGAAATCAGTAATACAAAAGATTATATTAACTTCTTTCATTAATAGCTACAGGAACACACTGTACATTTTATTTTCTTACAGAAACTAAGAAGCATATAAGTTTAATTCATTCCATGACGTCATCCAAAGGCAGCGACCTCTGAGAAAATAAAAAGCACAGTATTTTAACCACACTTTATATATGGTTGTTGAGCACAGAAAGCTGCCTAGAAGGAAAATAAAAATTTAAAGTTATTTTTTGGAATAAGACTACTGTATGAATAATATATATATATTTGGGGGGTTACTGGGACTTGAACCCAGGGGCTCCATTTTATTTTTTATTTTGAAACAGGGTCTCACTAAGTTGCTGAAAGCCTTGCTAAATTGCTGAGGCTGACCTCAAACCTGCGATCCTCCTATCTCAGCCTCCCAAGTACTCTCTTCTTTTCTTTTCTCCTTTCTCTCTTTCTTTCTCTTTCTTTCTTTCCTCTTTCTTTCTCTCTCTCTCTCTCTCTCTCTCTCTCTCTCTCTCTTTCTTTCTTTCTCTCATTCTCTCTTCTTTCTTTCTCTTTTCTTTCTCTTTTCTTTTCTTTTTTTCTTTTCTTTCTGTGTGTTACTAGGGAGTGAACCCAGGGCATTCTACCTCCCAGGTATATCCCCAGCCCTTTTTTTTATCTTTCATTTTGAAACAGTGTCTCACTAGGTTGCTGACAGTCTTGCTACATTGTTGAGGCTGTCCTTGAACAGCCTTGAGCCTACCATCCTCCTGTCTCAGCCTCCTAAGTACTTGGAATTACAAGTAAGTGCTACCACCACACCTAGCTGTCAATATATTTTTTAAATAGGTAAAAAAGGAGAATCAAAATACATCTTCACTGAGACCCCGTGCCATATAAATTACATATCAAAACATTGCACACAGCCAGGCTGGAGGCACACACCCGTAATCCAAGTACTTGGGAGGCTGAGACAGGAGGATCACAGGTTCAAGGACAGCCTCAGCAAGTAGTGAGACTCTCAGCAATTTAGTGAGCTCCTATCTCCAAATAAATAATAAAATAGGGCTGGGGATGTAGCTTGGAGGTAGAATGTCCTGGTTCAATCCCCAGCACCACACACACA
>PVJS01018362.1:0-34973 GCA_004027185.1 Glis glis | reverse complement strand
CATCAAATAGATATTCATTGCAATGTAAGACTCCAATGCACCAATAAAAGCACGTTAAAAAAATTTTTTTTTTGTGGTACCGGGGATTGAACGCAGGGGCGTTCTACCTGCGCGCTACGCCCCCGGCCCTATTTTTTATACTTTATTTTGAAACCGGGTCTCACGAAGTTGCGGAGGGCTTCACTAAGGAGAGAGAGAGAGAGAGAGAGAGAGAGCTGAGGCTGGCCGCGAACCCGGATCCTCCTGTCTCCGCCTCCCAAAGGACTGGGATTACAAGCGTGTGCCACCACGCCCGGCCTCTGGATGAAATTTTATTAAGAATTTTCCAGCAATATTTTGAAGGAATATCTTTTCACCTTCATCAAGACATAAATGATTCCCTAACCTGTGTGTGCCCCAGACATCATTCTACCTGCTCCTTTGGGGCAGCCCTTCCCAGACTCAGATTGTCTCATCACACACACACACACACACACACACACACACACGCACGCACAAACACACACCCCAGTCAGTTCTCAGCTGTAGGTCTGAGGGAGGTCCTCTGAAAATCACCAGCACTTTCTTTCTGGCAGCTTGTTGGATACACTTGCCTTCTGAATTCTAGTACTTTGGTTCCCTGGACTTCTACTCTATCTCCTGGGCTCAAGGAGATCAGGCTCCCCTCCCTGCCCTGCAGCCTGGATGCTCTCTCCAGGCAGGTTGCTGAGCAATCAAAGGCCCTCTTCTAGCCATGTTCGGTGGTACACACCTGTAATCCCAGTACTCAGAAGGCTGAGACAGGAGGACCGCAGGTTCAAGGACAGCCTCAGCAACTTAATGAGACTCTCAGCAACCTTGCAAGACCCTGTTTCAAAATAAAAAATTAAAAGGGCTGGGGGTATAGCTCAGAGGTAGAATGTGCCTGGCTTCAATCCCTAGCACAACACACACACACACACACACACACACATACACGGCCCTCTCCTTTGTGTCTCCTTTCTCATGAGTGACTGTCCCACACTGCCTGTTGTCCAGTGCCTGAAATCTGTTGTTTCATGTATTTTGTCTGTTTTAGTTGTTTCAGGTGGAAGAGTCAATATGGTCCCTGCTACTCCATCTTGGATGGAAGCACAGTTCCAGTCTTTTCTATGTAAGAAATTGTGTCCATTTTTGGGGTAGTTGGGATCATTCGGCCATATAATTTTATATCCTATTTTTCTCACTCAACATTTTAACGTAAGCATTTTCATGTGGCTTTAAACTTTCCATATATGTCACTTTGAGGGATGTGACAATCTGTTCAAGCTGGGACCAGGTTGCGCTGCCCTGTCCCTGTGTCCCTAGCCCGTCAGACCCTCCCCACATCAGCCCTCTGCCCCTCCTCAAGCTTTGCCTCCCGCTCCGGTCCACTTCCTCAGGGGAGATGTCTGTACCACACACTTCAATGAGGTGGTGATTAAGGACTGCGTAAGAAGCATTTTCAATTTAAACCTATTTTTTTCCTGAATGGAGCAGGTGTCTGGAAGTCACAGTTACAGGAATGAAAGGATCACATTATTCAAAATCTTCCTGTAATTAAACTCATCCACTTTATGAATGAGGCTCTGTGCCCAAAACAACAATAACTAGAGCTCCCGCTTGGGGACCCTCGCTGTCTGCGCACCAAGCTGCGCTTTACTCTGAGCACCGGTGAACCCCAAGCAGGCCTCTCTCCTAAGCCCAGAGCAGGCCAAGGCAATGGTTAGCCACACTCAGCTCTGATAGAGACTCCTTTCGGCTGGTGTTGGTGGAGATCTGGGGGAGGAGGTAAAGAGGACATGCTGTGAAGGGACTGAGCAACAAGATGATACCAATCGTCAGTACCATTTATTAAGGTTTGGTGTTAAATGTTTAATCCTATGAAGGACAGATCAGGAAATTTATTTATTTATTTATTTATTTATTTATTTATTTATTTATTTATTTTTGGTACTAGGGATTGATTGAACCCAGGGGTATTCTACCTCCGAGCTATACCTCCAGCCCTATTTTATTTTTATTTGGAAACAGGATCTCGCTAAGTTGCTGAGAGCCTCACTAAGTTGCTGAGGCTGGCTTCAAACCTGCGATCCTCCTGTCTCAGCCTCCCAAGTACTGGGATTACAGGTATGTGCCACCACGCCTGGCTCCAGATTGGGAAATTATGACTCAGAGAAGTGGATTAGCTTGCCAAAGATCACAAAGCAAGCTAGTAGAGTGGTATCACTGGGCTTCTAACCTGGACAGTCTGACTACCCAGATCCATTTCTCTTAAACTCTAGGATTTGTTTAGCTAATAGAAGCCTGTCTGCCCTTCTCCCCACAAGAAGCCCAGGGGAACTGGATGGCTGGGATACCCTGAGAAGTGCCAGTCCCCAAGAAAACTTCAGTCTTGGAACCTGACCACTTAGTGTCCTGGCCACACTTCCATCCCAGAGGGAGTCGGTGAGACCTCTGCCCCGCGCAGGTCTCTCCTGCTCCCGTGCCTACACCCTGTCCCCAAGCCCCAGAGCCATCTTCCTGCCCTGACCTCTGAAAGCCAGAAAACTCTTTAGTGGAGTTAGACATTGTCCTGCCAACCAACACTGCCAGTGTGCCAGTTACAGCATTCTCTTATGGAATTCTCTGGATACTCCAATTCTTTCAATTCTACCATTAAAAATACCAAGGCTAGGGGGTAGAAAATAATTTGTCCAAAGAAGGAATGGAGGTGGGATTTGAGCCGAGGTCTGCTAAGAATTCTGTTATGCTATGCTGAAACATGATCCACTGTGGGGAAGTTCTTCGTGGCTTACTAAGAGCCCTCGCGTCTCCTTGTCGCGCTTGTGAATCTTCAAGTACTTATTGAACAAGTGGGAAACAGAGGGCGCTCTGTCCCTCCCCAGGGGTGCACGGAGGCTCAGGCAGATAACAGATATTACATTCTGAATTCACAGCAGCCCCGACCACACAAATTGATTCTGGGGCTTCCTCTAAATCATTCTGTGGATTAATTATGGCGCCTGTGGGTCAAGATCCTTGGGGAATGGCAACAAAAGTAGACTTAACAGACGTAAGCAGAAAGGGTGCTGCAGGAAGGATATTAGTTTGGCCAATGAAGACCAGCCACACCATGGCTTAGAGTCAGTTTGCTTAAAGTGTCCCTGCCTGGCACCCTGCACCCCAGCCAGGAATCTTGACAGCGACTTCCCTCCACCCACTGACTCTGCAGTGGACACCATGACAAATACTAGCAACAGCTAAGCTTCACTGCGCCTCCCTGGGGCCAAGCACGTGCCAAATGCTTTCTTGTATTAACTCGCCTTGTGGATGAGAAACTGAGTCAGAGAAAGGCAAGGCGCGTTGCCTGAGATTAATAGTCATTTAGTGGAAGGCCAGGCAGGTCCTGGAGTCCCCGCCCCACTGTGTGTGTGTGTGTGTGTGTGTGTGTGTGTGTTGCTGGAGATTGAACCCAGGGGCATTCTACCTCTGAGCTATATCTTCAGCCCTTTCTTATTTTTATCTTGAAACAGGGTCTTGCTAAGTCACTGCATACTGGCTTTGAACCTGCGATCTTCCTGTCTCAGCCTCCCAAGTACTGAGATTATAGGTATATGCCACCACACCAGCCTAGAACTCCTCTCTTAACCATCACTGTTTATATTCTTGCCACCATCTCTGATGGTCCTTTCTGCTCTTTGTGTCTCTCTTTTAGGAGTCAAGGACCCAGCATAGTTCTGAGCTAAGCCCTTATCTCCATTTTCAGGGAGAGGAGAGGAGACCATCTGATCTGCCTCAGTTTCCAAAGTGGGAGGTTTGGCCCTGTTTCTCAACTCTCATGAGATTCCCTGAGATGGAAGGTCATTTAGATGTAGGGCAAGCCTCCGATGACCAATGGCCCCCACTGGACTGCATGACTCCTCATGAGTGCTGTTAGCCACGTCCAGTCCTCACAACTTATGCCCCTCGGGGCAGGAATCCAAGATACACAGACTTGGGGGTCCTTAGCAAGTAGGGCATTTCCTCAGTTCTAGGGCAGATTGGGTAACCTGTGGCCCGTGGCCACATCCACACAGGCTGGGAAGCCCATCGCCAGATGGCAGCCCCTGCCCCAGAGCTGTGGCATCTCTCACCCGATGCATCCCTGTCCCTGGAGGCATATCACAAGGAGAGCAGAGGGGCTGTCTTTGTTTGGCATTTTTCAATGTCAGCAGCAGAGAAGCAAAATCAGCCCAAAGGACTGTTTAATTGCAATATAAAAAAATCATGCTTTTTCAAGGGAAAAAAGGAGATTTCCCACCCCTTTGGTTTCCAGCGCGATACTGTATCTGCTGATTCTGTCTCATTCAAATCCAAACAAGCACATTCATCATTCCAAAAAGTGCCATTCAAGCGGCTGCTCTCCACAGAGCCAGACTTTGCCTCAAATGTTCCCAAGCCCAATTAAGCCTGGTGCAAGCTACGGAAGCCCAGAGGCCAAGCGCCGAGGGGAGATGCTCTGATGGCTCTCTGGAAAATGCTGGCTCCTCTGGTCCCTGCAGGGCAGAGGGAAAATCAGCAGGAGCCCTGGACCAAGTCAGAAGTCCCGACCGGTGCCTGCTCTGTGCAGGCTTGTCCCTTCCCTTCTCCAGGCCCGAGTTCCCTATGTGCAAAACAGGTTCAGGTTAGATCAGAGATATGACACGTGCACCCCCATTCTCCCTGTCCTCGCCTATGCCACTGTCCCTAATTTGTGTGTGTGTGTGTGTGTGTGTGTGTGTGTGTGTGTGTGTGTGCGTGTGTTTTACTGGGGACTGAACCCAGGGGCATTCTACCTCCAAGCTACATCCCCAGTTCTATTTTATTTTTATTTTGAAACAGGGTTGATGAGAGTCTCACTACTTGCTGAGGCTGTCCTCGAACCTGCAATCCTCCTGTCTCAGCCTCCCAAGCAGGCATACACCACCATGCCCAGCTTGTCCCTACTTATTAAGGTTTTGTTTACTGGGCCCAGGTCTGATATCAGAGTTCTTTCCAACACAGTACACCAGGCCGCTAGCACTTGGTGTGAGGTATGTTGCCACCCTGGGCTATGAGAGTCTGCTGGGTCCCTTCCAGGTCACACACTTGAACTTTGAGAAAATTAATAACATCCAGCAGACCCTCACTGTGTGCTTCCCGTGGGCTGGACAGAGTTCTGAGCACTCTGCTCCCTGCATACCCTGCAACCTCACGGGTGTCACTAATGTCCTGATGTTATGGATGAGGCACAGACAGGCTGGCTTTGTGCTGACTGAATTATGTATGTCCTAGCAAAGGGGTTACAAATGCAAAATCTGGAACCAGACAGCCTGAGCCTGAATCTCAACTCTTCTGCTTATCATCTGTGTAACCTTGGGCAAGCTGGGATCCAGGCTCAGGCTGTCTGGTTGCAGATTCTGAGCTCTGAATCCCTCTACCCAAAGCCCAGCCTCTGGGTAGAGACAGGGACCACACCTGGGTTACCTTTACATTCCCATCACTCCGCACTTAATAAATGTTTATTGAATAAGCAAATGAATGAATAGATGAAATGAAATGAAAACTAGAAAGACATTGGAGACAACACAATACCAACAATATTAACAATGGCTGCTGTTTATTAAGTGCTTACTGTGTGCCAGCCATGACGCTGCCTACTTGGGAGAAACTCAATAACTATTTGTTGAAAGATGAGCATGGCAGTACTCACCCTTGCTGTCCCCTGCCTGCCCCTGCTCCTGGCAAGGGCAGGAACCAGGGACGGAGATGTCCTGGCTGCACTCAGTGCTGGCCTCACAGGCCAGGTCTTCTGATTTTTTTCTTTTTTTTGGCAATGGACTGTAGATTTGTTTTATACACACATTCTGAGATTACAGTCCCACAAAGCAATATTTACCCTTCCTAATTGTGAAGCGTTATAACTTTCTCTTCTATTCTATCAAAAGAAAATACTAGTGGTGACGCACTAAGTTGATTTCAGGGCCCGTTAGTGGGTTGTGTAATTTGAAAAACATCACATCCCTACGTGTGGTGGTGCATGCCTGTAATCCCAGTATTTGGGAGGCTGAGATAGGAAGATTGCAGGTTCAAGGCCAGCCTCAGCAACTTAGTGAGACCCTCAGAAACTTAGCAAGACTCTGTTTCAAAATAAAAATAACATAGGGTTGGTGGTAGAATGCCCCTGGGTTCAATTCTCAGTACCAAAAAAAAAATACATCACTTGAAAGTTATGCATTAATAGTAGCTAATAGTAATTGTGTGCTCACTACCAATCATGCAGCTAGTAACCCACTTGACTCATGCAAGAGCCTGATTAGGCAGGTCATTGCTATCTCTATTTTTCAGATGAGGGAACTGAGTTCCAGAAAGCCTGAGTCACTTAGCATTGTGTCTCAGTGTATCTGTCAACTACTGCTACAGAACAAACAACCTGGCAACCGCTCAGTGCAAAGCAGCAGACACCTGTTTCTCACAAGCATGTGGTCGGTGGAAGGGCCTTGTATCACCAGCACCTCATCCTCATCCTGGGGCCACCAGGCCGGCCAGGACAAGTTCTTGCCCCTGCAATGACAGTGGCACAAAAGAACAAGCCTCCCATGCAAAGCACATTTCCAGCCTCTGCTTGCTTCACACCTGCCAACTCCCAGGTCATGGGGATGCACCACTGTCCTTGCAGTTAAAGCTCTGAGCTTGTCAGAAGAAGAGAAAGACACAGGCCTGTGCATATCAGAACAACAGCACTACGAGCCTCATTCCCATTGCTTTTGGGGTATGGAGTCAGAAGCAGCATTTAAAAGGCATCTATTTACATACTCTATGGAAAGACTTACAATTCTTTGTTTCTGTGATTCTAGTGGTTTAAGTCCTTTAACAAGGAAGGAAGGAAGGAAGGAAGGAAGGAAGGAAGGAAGGAAGGAAGGGGCTCAGAAGGTGGACATGTGAGCAAATGATCTCACATCTCTGAGCTGAAATTTCTTCCCTTTTCAAATGAATACATTGTAACATGCTGTTGAGTGACAAAATTAGGTCAGGGCACAGCATGCGGAGCGGTGTGCCACTCTTGCAGCTTTGCGTCTGTATTTAATGTATATATGCATGTGCATACATACTTAGGTGCCTGGGGAGATGTCTGAAAAGGGTTCATCCAAATCTTCCCAGAGCTTACCTCACAGTGGCGGATTTGGAGTGATTTCATTTTCTCTGTGTACTTGTTGTGCTGTCCTGAGTCAGTGTTTTTACCCAAGGATGCATTACGTAGATCCTCAGAGAAAGCAGCAAGGGAGGTCATGTCTTGCTAAACAAAACTAAACCCACCAGTGCCTGTGCCCCATCCCCAGTGCCCTCCTTCTGAAGCCCAGGCTTGCTTATCTCCCAGATAGGGCTCAGGCCCACGCACACTCCCTCCGCATCCTGGCTCCGTGTCCTTGCTCCTCCTGTTCACGCCCTGGACACTCTGAACATCTTATCTGTCACATTACCCATTCCCATGACATTTATTTATTTATTTATTTATTTATGGCAGTACCAAGGATTGAACCCAGGGGCATTCTACCTCCGAGCTACACCCCCAGCCCTATTTTTTATTCTTTATTTGGAAACAGGGTCTCACTAAGTTGCGGAGGGCCTCACTCAGTAGCTGAGGCTGACCGCGAACCTGGATCCTCTGGTTTCAGCCTTCCCAGTATTGGGATTACAAGCATGTGCCACCACACCTGGCTTTCCCATGACCTTTAACAAAGTGGAATTAATCTTTACTAACACCTTGTAAGACTGAAATGCGTTCATTCATTCACTTGCCCATGTACCCACTATCTATCCATTCAAACACGAAATATTCGCTGGAGCCCACTCTGTTCCAAGGTCTGCGTTGGCTGCCAAGGACCCACAGCTAGGTCAGATGCCAGCCCTCACAATACCCCAGCCTACATAGTGGCATGGACAAAATGCTACCGGAGCACAGAGAGAGACTCAGAGTGTCCTGGTCCAACCACCAAGTTCACAAATAGGAAATACTAATTAGCACCTCATTATATAGATGAGGCGCAATGGAAGCCACGGTGTCAGAGCTGGAGGACCCTGGAAGAATCTATTAGGGATGGCAAATAGATAGCGTTTGTAGCAGCACCCCCTTGTGACCATGGCAGACGTTACTAATCAATCAGGCATCTTTTCCTATGAACTTTTCTTTTTTTTTGCGGTATCAGGGATTGAACCCAGAGGCGTTCTACCTCAGCGCTACACTCCCGGCCCTATTTTTATACTTTAGTTTGAAACCAGGTCTCACGAAGTTGCGGAGGGCCTCACTAAGTAGAGAGAGAGAGAGAGAGAGAGAGAGAGAGAGAGAGAGAGACAGGGAGAGAGAGAGAGAGCTGAGGCTGGCTGCAAACCCGGATCCTCCAGTCTCCACCTCCCAAAGTACTGGGATTACAAGCGTGCGCCACCACGCCCGCCTCCTATGAACTTTTGAATACATAAACAGTATGTAAACAGTTGTCCCTCGTAAACAGTTGTCCCTCGGTTTTCATGGGGCATTGAGTCCAGGATCCCCACAGATGCCAAGATATATAAAATTTCGTGTAAAATGATGTAGTAGCCAGGCGTGGGGGCACACACTTGTAACCTCGCTACTTGGGAGGATGAGACAGGAGGATCATAGGTTCCAGGCCAATGGGCAGTAACTTAGCGAGACCCTGATTCAAAATAAAAAAAGAGGCTCGGCGTGGTGGTGCACGCCTGTAATCCCAGCGCTTGGGAGGCTGAGACAGGAGGATCGAGGCCAGCTTTGTCGAGACTCTCAGCAACAAAATAAAAAAAAAAACCAAAAAGGGCCATGTGTGAAGGCACATACCTATAATCCCAGTACTTGGAAGGCTGAGACAGGAGGATCACAGGTTGGAGGTCAATCTGGGCAACTTAGAGAGACACTGTTTCAAAATAAAAAAATAAAATAGGGCTGGGGGTGTAGCTCAGAGGTAGAATGTCCCTGGGGTTAATCCTCAGTGCCATCAATCTCAATCAATAAAAAGGGCTGCGGTGTTTAGTACTGATGCAATTTTTGGTTCAAATATTCTCCATCCTCAGTTGATTGGACCTGCATTGTGGAACCAGAGAGCTGACTGTACCATGATCCAGGCGGCTGTCCCAGGCACCTGGAGCTGGCGTGTGTGTCGCAAGTCCAGTCCCTGGCAGGCGATGGAGATGCAGAGAGGCTCAGAGGCACTGAAGGTCACTCAGGGAGTTTATCTCCCCACCTTGCTGTTGGATGCAAAGGGAACAGACCACCAAGGAGCATGTCAGAGCTACTGTCATGCCTCCAGCCCGCCTCCCGCCACTGACAGTGAGCGCTTGCTGATGGTTGGGGAGGAGGGCGGGCCCTCAGCTGAAGAAATCCAGGAGGCATCGTGGCAGGTAGCTTTTTGGCCAGCCTCGTAAACTGCCAAGAGGATTAGGAAGGATAAATAAGCCAGGAAATGCCAGGCCCACACAACAACAGGTCCAGCTTAGACATATTTCATTTCTGATCACACCAGAACAGAGCAAGAATTATGGACAAAGTGCATAGACCTAAGCAGCTGTGTCTGATAATTTACACCACTCACTGTCATTTTTAATGCCCCGTGTCTGCCTCTCTCCAACCTGGGAAACACTAAATCTCACAGCTTGAAGGACCACTTCACACTACAATCTGCTGAGAATCTTTCTCAAATCTTGGCTTGTTCCCATGGGAGCATCCACACACGGGAAGCTCCAGGCTCCCACCTGTGAGGCTGCTGTGGGAACACGTGGCCCATATGTGACCCATCAAACACACAGATACACGTGCCCACATCCATGCCCCTTCTCTCTGAAGCCCAGTCACATTTTAGGCATTAGAAGGGGCACAGAATTGGATTTGAGTTCAAACTCTACACTTAGGAATGGTGGGACTGGATGAAGCATTTCTCTCTTGGCCTCAGGGCCCTCACTTGTAAATGGGCTAGTGAGACTGAATTCTTGAGGCTGTTGTGGGGCGTGCATGCAGAGAGTGTGTGAGACACAGAGCATAGCTCACACACCCATTAGTACTTCAAACATGAAGACACAGGTGTTGACCTGCCCCAGGGGCTTGTCTGAGCCACCCTCAGGCCAAGGTTCACAGTCCCCAGCTGGACACAGATAGACTCTGTATGTATTAGATGCCTGCATGGGTAGGCAAATGAACGGGTGGATGGATGGATGGGTGGATGGGTGGATGGATGGATGGGTGGATGGGTAGATGAATGGGTGGATGGGTGGATGGGTGGGTGGGTGGATGGGTGGGTGGATGGGTGAATGGATGGATGGGTGGATGGGAGGATGAATGGGTGGATGGGTGGGTGGGTGGATGGGTGGGTGGATGGGTGGATGGATGGATGGGTGGATGGGAGGATGAATGGGTGGGTGGATGGATGGATGGATGGATGGATGGATGGATGTTTAAATGGGCTCTGTTTCTGGAACGGAGAACAGCAAAGCAGGGATTTGAGCAGGCTCAAGTTTGACTTTCTTGATGTTGACCTCAAAGGTAATATTTCCTGCTTAACCCACCGCTCATCCACACTGTAGAATTTCCCTAAACCCTTCCCAAACCTGTCTAGTTCCTCAGTAGGCCTAGTTAGACCTCGCCTGTCCCCTGCCTTGTTTGGCCACATCCAGTCTGAAGTCCTTACCTTAGCATTCACGGTCACTACACCAGGCCCAGTCATACATCCCCGGAGCTGGCATGGCAGGGTGGGGGCAGAGATGGCTCTGGGGGCACCAGAAGCCCTTGCAATCCAGGTGCCTGGGCATGGATGGCCTGCCTGCCGGTGTGACGAGGCAGAGCCGTCCAGGGTCTCGAGTTCCCAGCTCGGCCCAGCCGGTGGCACCATCATTTCCTAGAGCATTGCGCTGCTGGCAGTCTGACACCCAAGGCAGCACGGGGAGGGGCCTTCCTCCTATCTCCTGCGGCCACTTGACACACAGTAAATTGCTTTTCATGAACTCAGTCAGGAGGCAGTCCAGGGGGAGCCAATGCTGAGTGACAAGTGACATTCGTAAGGTGCAATCTTCATTCTGCGCAGCAGGATGGGGCGGCCGGCAAGGAGAAGCAGCGTGGGGGTGACTCTGAGATACCCAGTACCACAGCACCGGCCGGGCCCAGCTCCTGCCCTGCCTGGCCCCCTGAGAGAAGCCAGGTGAGCATCACCAGGGACCTGTGTCACCAGAGACATGGATGGAAGTGGGAAAGGAGCCCTGAAGGGACCACGTGCCAGCTGCCACTGCCACTTCTGACTCTTGGTTTCTTCCTCACTAAAATGAGTGCAGTGGCCTCTCCCGTGTTACAGTATTATCCCGAGGATTAAACAAAAAAAGTCATATCAATTAAAACAATGCTTCCATTGGTACAGCTTCTGACAAAGCTCCTTTCCCTGCCAGGAGTATAATTTAACATACATCCTCCCCTTCCGGGGAGCGGCCACCTGCAATCCACCCTGAGCCTGCACCTTTCTCCTCAGCGTTTCCTGCGCCCCTCTCAGCCTATCCCAGCGGGCAGAGCTGTGTGTGCTCCAGAGATGCTGCTCAAGGGCAGGTTTAGTGAGTGGCAGGGAGGGCTGGGGATGCCACATGGGAAGGTGGCTCTTCCTCCCTGGAGAGGAAGGGAGAAAGGGGACATGCACACCCAGACGGGACTGGATGCTTCTCAAGTCCTGTGATTTTCCTAATAACCACTACCAGGTAGCTATGGATGAAAACCCCCATTTTACAGAGGGGGAAACTAAGATGCACAGAGGACAAGAAGTATAACCCAGCCCCAGCCTGGGAGGTGGTTAGGCCAGTGTCCAAATTGTTCAGTCCGAGGTAGGGACAGATGGGCGATGTGGGTCTGGGATACGTGCACAGACGGGTGAGTGGCAGTGGGTGGGTGGTGGGTGGTGAATGAATGGAATTTGGAGGGTGCAGGCTAAGTCCTAAGTTAGAGGCAAAACATCCCTGAAGCCCAGGGCTCCTCCCATCCTGCCCCCCTCCCCTGGCCTCTCAGCAGGGCAGGGGAGACCTTCACCTAGGCTCATGGAGTCCTCAGGAAGCCTATTCCCCAGCAAGGGGTGGAAGGTGGGCTCTGGGACAGACTTTCTTCCACTCCCCTCCTCCTGTCCCCTACTCTGCTCTCCCTGTCCTGGGAGGTGAGGGACAGGCCCAGGGGCCATCAGGCAGGAAGACAGAAAAGACAGAAGAAAATTAAAATTATTCATAGTTGGCCAGGCGTGGTGGCACACGCTTGTAATCCCAATACTTGGGAGGCTGAGACCAGAGGATCTGGGTTCGCGGCCAGCCTCAGCTACTTAGTGAGGCCCTCCGCAACTTAGTGAGACCCTGTTTCAAAATAAAGAATAAAAAATAGAGCTGGGGATGTAGCTCGGAGGTAGAATGCTCCTGGGTTCAATCCCCAGTACCACAAAAATAAAACAAAATAATTCATAGTCAAATCACTTAAACATAGCTTATCATCAATATTTTGGGTGATCCAGTCTCTTTTGTTAAAATTTACATAGCAAGCACTATGAATTGCTTGTCTGCTACACCATCCTAGACCTTTTCCAAATATCTTGTTCTTTTTCATAGTAAGCCACGTGGTAGGTGCTGAGCTGTGTGGGGAGTCCCGCCTGGGTGGAATCTGTATTGCAGAGGCTCTGGGCCTCCAGACCAGCCCCAGCATGCTCCTGCTGAAACAGAGGGAGCCCACTGGGGCGGGTGCAGGGGCAAGGGCGGGTGTCCCCTGGGCGTCTCGGAGCCACCCAGTGCAGAACTGTTTCCCTAGCTCTGCAGCCAGCAGCTTCTCATCTTCAAAGCCCAGCCTCCTCCATTATTCACCAGGCGCCGGGAGTCCCAGCCCAGCTCTCCGCATAGGGCCACCCCCCACCCCACTCGCCCCTGGAGCCCTGAACATCAAACACTCTCTCCCTGTGAGCCTGTTTTATTTTTAAATATACTCATTTCCTTCCTCATCTCCTAGTCCATCTGCGGGGACAGCTTTTTCTTCCAGCTGCTTAGGTCAGAAACCTTGGGATCTTAGAAGATTGTCTCTCCCACCTGCACCCATCCATCAGATCTGCAGATGCCTCCCATAGATTTGTGTGCCACCACATCTCCACCCCACCTCCTTCTGTCGGATCTCCTGAAGTCTCTCATCTCTGCGGCTGGAACGAGTTTGTCCAAACCCAAGTCTGACCACACCTCTGGGCTCAGAACCCTGCATGGCTCCCAGCTCACTGGGGCCGAAACCAAAGCCCTGCGGCCCTCCTGACCTGGTCCTGGCCCCTCTTTGAGGAGCATCCCTCCTTACTAACAACTCTGTTTCCACCTCTCTGGCCTCCTGGATGTTCCCAGAACCCCCAGCATGCTGGCACCTCAGGCCATCCCTGAGTACCCCACATGGATACCCACACGGCTCATCCACCCTCCTTAATACTGCACCTTGTGTACTGCTGCAAAGCACCCAGCTCTTCCCAGCTCACTTTTCTCTTTGGATGAAGTCTGTAACTTTTTTTTTGTTTTTGTTTTTGGTGCTGGGGATTGAACCCAGGGGCATTCTACCTCTGAGCTAGACCCCATCCTTTTATATTTTTGAAACAGGGTCTCACTAAGTTGCTCGGGCTGGCCTCCAACTTGGGATCCTCCTGTCTCAGCCTCCCAAGTACTGGGATTACAGGTGTGCACCATCACGCCCAGCTGTAGTCTGTACCTTCTTACAGCCACATAACTTGCTTATTTATTATGTCTATTGTTCATTATGCCCTGCTCAACAGAGGCAGAGATTTTTGTCTGTCTTGTCCATTTTTGTATCTCAAAGCCTAGAACAGCTTGGCACATTGTAAGCACTGAATATTTGTTGAATGAATAAAATTAAGGTTGTTAGAAGTGTCTTCACTGTAGAAGTAATCTACCACGTTGTAAAAAATAGGGAAAACAGAAAAGAGAGAAGAAAATTAAATTTATTAATAGTCTTATCAGTTCAACACAGCTTATCATCAACCTTTGGGGGTAATGTCTTCCAGTCCCTTTTGTTAAAATATACACAGCAAGTACTATAAGTTGCTTGTCTGCTTTACCAGCCTAGACTCTTTCCAAATATGATCTTATGCTTTTTCACAATAAGCTCACACACTGAGCCTGTTTTTCAGATGGGGAAACAGAGGCCCTGAGAGATGAGATTTGCCCAAGTCTAAACAATTATCTTAACAATTGTGTGAGAACTGGACATAATATTTTTTATCTAGCCCTTTCTCAATTATATCATGATAATGTCTGTGTGTCATTAAAACTCTTTATAAACATGTATGTATTTTGGGAGGGTACTAGGAATTGAAACTAAAAGCTATACCCCTAGCCCTTTATTTATTTATTTACTTATTTTTTGTGGTACTAGGTATTGAGCCCAGGGGCATTCTACCTCTGAGATACACTACCAGCCCTATTTTATTTTTTAGTTTGAAACAGGGTCTCACTAAGTTGCAGAGGGCCTTGCTACATTGCTGAGGCTGGCCACAAACCTGCAATCCTCCTGTCTTAGTCTCCCAAGTATTAGGATTATAGATATGTGCCACTGCACCAGGCTTATTTTTAATTTTGAAGCAGGATCTTGCTAAGTTACTGAGCGTCTCTAAAAGTTGCTGAGGCTGGCCTAGAACCTGCAATCCTCCTGTCTCAACCTCCCAAGTGTTAGGATTACAGGCTTGTCCCACTGCACCTGGCTTGTAAACATATTTTTCAATGACTACATCATATTCTGCCAAGAGGATATGCTATTATTTCTCTGACCAATCCTCTATTGTTTAGAATTTTAAGTATTTCTAACTTCTTATTCTTGTAAATAATAAATGAATATTCTTAAACACAAAGCTTTCCCCACCTTTCTGGTTATTTCCTTCATCCATACTTGCCGAAAGAAAATCCAGGGATGAAGTTGTGTGAACTTTTAAAACATCTTGGGATGCTGGGACAGGTTCGGACCACATGTGTTGCGGGGAGGGGGCAGTGGAGCCTCTCAGATGTTTTCCTCTGGTATCTTTGTCCTACTCCTGGGCCAGGGCCGCTCAGGTTCTGGGCAGGCATGGTCCTCGTTCATTATTGAAGCCCCAGCCCTCAGCATGGCTGCAGACAAGGTCTTTGGCCTACCACATTAATATTGCAGGCAGGCTCCTGAGGACCTAAATATTTGATCAGAGTGTGTGCCGGGCTGTCAGTGAGCTGTGTTCAGAGAAAATTAGACCCTCCTCCCCTTCTGTTGTACCCAGGGCAGCATGCTTGAGGCCCGACCACCGTCAGATGGTGTGGTCAGTTGTCTGTGGAAAGCTAATCACTGTGGGGAACAGGTTAAAATGATGATGACACAAATTACAGCAGCCCCAGGCTTCATTCTTGATACTCCACATCTGACAGCCTGCAACCAATCCTGACAGCTGAGTGTGTGTGTGTGTGTGTGTGTGTGTGTGTGTGTGAGGATCCACAGGGCATGGCGCACAGTAGGTCCTGTGAGTGGATGACTTCTCTTCAGAACTGGGAATCTTCATTTAATTCATCCACTGGTATTTATTAAGCACCTACTGAGTGCCAGGCCCCATGCTATGCACTTTGCAGACATTTTCGTTGCTCTTAGAACAGTGCCTAACACATAGAATTTTAAAAGGGTCAGGTGTTATAATAATAAATGCTGTTATTTATTTATTTTTGTGGTACTGGATTGAACTCAGGGGCATTCTACCTCCGAGCTACACTCCCAGCCTTATTTTATTTTTTAGTTTGAAACAGGGCCTCACTAAGTTGCAGAGGGCCTCACTAAGTTGCTGAGGCTGTCCTTGAATCTGTGATCCTCCTGTCTCAGCCTCCTAAGTACTGGGATTTTAAGTATGTACCACCATGCCCGGCTTCTATTATTTATTATTATTATCATCATCTCAATTCTGTGAGGGAGGTCTGATCATTATTTCCATTTTACAGAGGGGGAAACAGAGGCTGACAGGCTCAGTCAGGCATCAAGAGACCTTGACTACTCCAGGACCTATTCCGCCATGGCCCTGTCTCAGGCTCTGGGGCTGCCCGGGACACGTGCTCATCTATACAGGCTCCACCTGCCCCAAGTCAGCACCTGCTCCTTGCCTGGCTTCAGCCACAGGGAGAGAGGGATAAACTCCTGGGGCCAGTAGATCTGCCTCCCCCTCCCCAGCAGGCATGGCCCTCCTGAGGGGAGACCTGGTTCTCCTGGAGGAGCGCCCCCACCTCGAGCTGCCTCCAGCCTCTCACCCACGCTAGGGCTCTAAGGCCTGAGTGGCAAGGACCTGGAGAGGAACAGTAGTGAGGTTGGGGTGACTGAGGGATAGTGCATGGCGATAGAGGAGGCCCAAGACAGATAGCTGGCTGTCAGGGACACTAACATGGAGCTGGTACCCCAAATGAGATCATCTAGAGTAGCCAGGCAACCCTATCTCAGAAAGAAAGAGGAGGGAGGGAGGGAGAGAGGGGGAGGGAGAGAGAGAGAGAGAGAGAAGGAAGGAAGGAAGGAAGGAAGGAAGGAAGGAAGGAAGGAAGGAAGGAAGACAGGGTGTCACTGCTCCAAATGACTTCTCATCACACTTAGGGTACAAGTCAGACGGTACCGGGGATTGAACGCAGGGGCCTTCTACCTCCATGCTACGCCCCCGGCCCTATTTTTTATACTTTATTTTGAAACCAGGTCTCACGAAGTTGCGGAGGGCCTCACTAAGGAGAGAGAGAGACAGGGAGAGAGAGAGAGCGAGAGAGCTGAGGCTGGCCGCGAACCCAGATCCTCCGGTCTCCGCCTCCCAAAGTACTGGGATTACAAGCGTGTGCCACCACGCCCGGCCAAGTCAGACTCTTGAATGCTCTGCACTGCCCATCTCTCTGGTGACTTTCTCAGTGGCATCTGCCACCGCCTCTGACTCCCTCTTCCACCTCTTCCCACCCTGTCCCAGTCTCAGCTTGACGCCCTCCCTAACGGGCCTGCTGTGGCGCTGTCCTCTCTAGCTCTGGACCCTCTATCCCATCATCCTGTTTGAGTTTTTCAAGAAATTATCTTACTTGGTAAGTTACTGTCTCTTGTCTACTTGAAACTTCAAAGCCCCACAAGGACAGGGACCTCATTCACTGTGGGCCCCGTGAGCGGATGGCTTGTCCTCAGAACCGGGGACCTTCATTCAATTCATTTGATTCATCCACTGGCATTTATTCCTGGAGGGTTGTACCATGCCTGGCCCTGTGGAAGGAAAGAAGAGGACAGGAGCAGAGGAAGATGGACCAAGCCAGCTCTCTGCACTGGCTTGGATAGCACTTGGGGTACAGTTGGGAGCAGAGGGGGAGGGGAGGACCTTCAGGTACTGGGACCCACTGGCCTGGGGCCTGTGGGGTCTCTATCACTTTACTCCTAGAGAGAGGGACAGGACAGGTGTCCTTTGCCCACTTGACAGCGGGCTCAGCAGGCCTGGGCCTGGATGCCCCTCCCCCAGCAGCCAGGTGAGGCCAGCCCCCTGCTTGTCATTCCAGCCACGGCTCCTTCCCTCAGCTTCCCACCAGGCCAGGAGTGGGTTTGTGATAACATCCGAATAAATTATTGAAGCCACTTTCTGCGAGGCCGGATGAAACCCCAGGCTGATAGTCGTGGTAGGGGCTGGGGGAGGGTCAGGGCTCCCATGTAGGCTGGGACTGTTTCCTCCCAGACCCCTGCCTGTGAGCCTGGCCTCTGAGGGGTGGGGACACATTAGACTGTGACTACACTGGGCAGAGGAGGGAGGGGTTCAGGTCGTTTAGAAAACCCAAGAAGGGAGGCCAGGCCTGGCTCACAGGCCTGAGAGGACAGGAGGGAGCCCCCCAAATGTAAGCAGTGTCCAGTCCCAAAGAATTGGGGTGGGGAGCCCCCCTGCAGGGGTGGAGTGGAGGGGGGCTGGGAGCACCCCTGTGGGAAGTGGAGGACCCCGAGAGGGATGTAGCTGTGGTCTGAGGAAACATTAGCAGCAGAAATAGAGGCGGGGCCTTCTGGGGACCAGGTTGACACAGCTGGGACCAGGGCAGGCCTGTGGGAAGCCAGCGGTGGCTCCGTATGGCTCCAGGCAGGTCACTGGCTCTCTGCGTGGAGGATAACAGCTGAGCCCTCCGAGCAGGTGAGGTGGAGCCGGGCCTGGTGACCGCGGAGTGGGGCAGGGTGGAGCCCACGCACCAGCGTGTGAGTGGCGCCTTCCTGCTTTCCCCAAGAATCAACTCCATCTGTCCCAGTGGTGAGAGGAAGAGCCTGTGCCTTCGGCCAAGGGCCAGGGGAGTCCACACCAGCTACTGCCAGCGCTGCTGTCCCCAACCCCTGTGCTGGCATATCCTTGTCCCTGAGGCCATGTGGGACCTGGGTCTCTGGAGGGGCTGGAACCATGTGACCACGCCTGCCTGAGGCCCTGTCATTTCAGAGCCGGGGTAACCCCCTCCCCACAGTGGAGGTTACAGTCATTTCCCTGGGGAGTCTTCCTCCTCTCTCCCAGGCTTCTTTAAAGGTCCCCTCACGAGCATAATTTTCCTATGGAATGTTTGAAATCCAAACCAGGGGGAGTGTCTAGAAGGTAACCTCTGCCTTGGTCCCTCCACAGACCTCCTGAGTGAAGAGAACAGAGCCCTGCTTGAAAGAGGGAAAACAGAAACACCGCCAGGAAGACAAGATGGCGTCTCCAGTGATTCCCCTGCCCCTATGGTCGTCAGCGGCGGGGCGGCTGAGACTTACCTGTGGACGGAGGTAACAGGACAGGGCCTAGACCCCTGGGCAGGAATAATGGTGTGGTGGGACTCTCAGCTGGGGAATGGGCACCTGAGCCTTGGGTTTCTTCCCAAAGTGTCAAGGACAAGTGAGTACCTCGTTGGTGGGCTCTGCTCAGAGGGTCACTGAAACGCGTGTTTGGGAGACAGTGTGGAGCAAAGCAGGTTGAGGACCTGCTTTGTACCAACTTCTGTGTGCCAGCTATGTGACCTTGAGCAAGTGTCCTGACCTCTCTGAGCCAGGAGAGATGAGGAGGTCCTCACCTCCTCATCGTAGCTTTAATGTAAAGCACCTGCCCACAGTGAAGCCATCCCCTTCTCCCACCGTGGCCTCAGAGCTGTCTGCCTGGGCTCCTGAGTCCCTACAGCCCTCGGCACATAGATGCTCATGAATCTCAGAGGTCCTGGAGCCAGCAAGCTGTCCCCGGATGATGAGCTGGCTAAGAAATGAAGAAGCCAGGGTTGAGGCCTGGCCACAGTGCGTGTGTGGTGCTTGTGGCCTTAGGGGGCTGTGGTCCCTTCCCAGACCTCAGTTTCCCTACTGACAGTGAGGTGCAGGGGATAGGTCTCCCAGATCTGGGTTGTCAGAGGGGGCCCTGCCACCTCCTAAGACCCAGACACTGGCAGGACTGGCCAAAGCCACAGAGCCTGGTGGTGCCCAGGCTTCCCGGACTAGGGGGCTCTGTTCTACTCTATAAAGTGGACTGGGAGCTGGGCGTGGTAGCGCACGCTTGTAATCCCAGTACTTGGGAGGCTGAGACTGGAGGATCTGGGTTTGCGGCCAGCCTCAGCTACTTAGTGAGGCCCTCCGCAACTTCGTGAGACCCTGTTTCAAAATAAAGTATAAAAAATAGGGCCGGGGGTATAGCTCAGAGGTAGAACGCCCTTGGGTTCAATCCCCGGTACCACACACACAAAAAAAAAAGTGGACTGGGGGAGGCTGAAGCCCAGGTCTGATGCTGTGGGTGGGACTATGGGAGGGAGGAAGGGAGGTCTGAGTGGGGGTTGGGGCAGTGGACAGACTGTCCCAGGCAGCAGCAGGCTCAGCCTCTAGCCCCAGCCAAGGCAGGTCTGCATCACCCCACACACACACACACACACACACACACCACCCTGGAATCTCATGATTGCTCCAGAAGGTGAGGCGCGGCTCTTGCCCTGGGTGGTGGTGGGGTCTCAGGCTGTGCAGGGTGCTGTTGGGAACCCACCTGGCTCCCACCTAGAAAGCAAAAGAAGGAAACATAGGGCCTGCAAACACTCAGCTGGGGGGGGGGTTCCGAAGCTTAAACCTCATCTAATCCTCACACCACCTGCTCTGTGGAATTGTTATACAGCCCACTGAACAGAAGAGAAACTGAGGACTAGAGAGTGTGGGAAGAAAATACAGCCAGCCCTCCACGTCTGCAGATCCAAAATATTAGGGGGGGAGGGAATTGTGTGTCCATGCTGAACAAGTACAGACTTTTTCTTGCCATTACTCCCTAAACAATGCAACCACTATTTACATAGCATTTACATTGTGTTGGGTATCATAAGTAATCTAGAGATTATTTGAAGTACGTGAGAGGGTGGCGCAGGTTACAAGAAAATACTACACCATGTGATGTAAGAGACTGGAGTATGCGCAGAGTCTGGGGCCCTGCACCACTGCCCTGCAGATGCCAAGGGATAATGGTACTCTATCGAAAGCCAAGGGACAGCCGGTGGGGAGAGTTTGCAGGCCCTGGCGAGGCCCTGCAGGCAAAAGCCAGGATGCACAGAGGCTGACGGCTGAGAGCTAACATTCACTGGGCATCTTTTTTGTGCCTGGCAACTTTCTGGGCTGTAAGCTCCATTTTACACCCCCACCTCTACCTGCCCAGGCGCACAGTCCCCTCCCTGCCTGGGTGTGGAGGGGACCCTAGATGACTTCTGTTGAGGGGTGGACACCAGGGAGATTGGGCCTCCTGAATTCTTCAAGGTTGCCAGGGTGGCTGCGGTGGGACTTGTGAAATCTGTTAGATGTGATCGGCCCTAAAAGACAGCCTAGGCACCCAGGGCTTCCGGGTCGGGCTGAGCAGGGAGGGGCGTCTTATCCAGTGCTTTGGCTGGGGAGCCTGGGGCCACTCCATGGTGCCCAGGTAGGGGAAAGCTTTGAAGAGCGTGGTTTTCTGTGGAGGGCTGGGCTGCAGGAGAGACAGGGTGAGGGGCACCATGCCTGCAGGGAACTAGAGTCCCTCCGGGATGGAGGTCAGATCCTTAGATGGATAAAAACCCAGGGAGTTTGCAGAACAAGGAATCCACTGGCACTCTCAGCACATCCCATGGGCTTCTATAGTCAGATTAGCTCCCAGGAGGGTCCAGGCAGGATGATGGGGTGGGAGAGAAAACAGGCAGGAACAGATCCCATGCTGAACTGTCTTGCTCTCTCCTTTCCCACCTGGTTCTGAGTCTTTTAAATCTCACTATCCAATTGTCCCTGTCACTGATTGTAAGGGGAAACTGAGCCCCTGGGGAGGAAAGGGTCTTATCTAGGACCACACTGAGTCAGGGATAAATCCCATGCCCTGGGTCTGCCCTTCCACTGTGACACCCACAGTGTTTCCCTGCCCCTATTGGAGGGATATCTCCTCTCACCCTGGACGAGGCTGGTACATAATTTGTAGGACCCAGTGTAAAACAAAAATGTAGAGGTCCATGTTCAAAATCAGGGATTTTAAGAAAGCCATTGCAGCGCAGTGAACCCTCCTGCACGTGGGCTTGGGTCACCCCACGCCCGCCTTCCATGATGCTCAGAGCACCTACTCCCCTCCTTCCATCCCACGGCCCTCGTCATCCCTAGATCCCAGCCCCAGCACCCCAGCCTTCCAAGATAGGAAGCCTTGCCTGGCTCCATGGTGGGTCAGGCTCCTCTGAGCCCGCAGTCCCCGTGTGCCCCTCGGTGACACTGGAGGAGACATCGTCTCTAGCAGTGTGAGGGCTTCCTCAGGGACTCCTGCAGAGCCCAGCACAGGCCTCTGGGTACTTGCAAGTGATAAAGCACATTCCTTGTGGTCTGGACATTTGGGGGTACAGCTTGGAAGCCCCTCCCACTCTGGCTTCCTGGGGTACAGCTGTGGGGGGAGCTCCCAGTCCACGTTTCCCTCCAGGCTTGCCCAGGTCCGCTCAGGATCCACAGCCAGCCCTCTCTCCCTATAGCAGGGTGGGATGGTCCGCTTCCTTTCTGGGAAAAAAAGTGAGGATCAGGGAAGATTAAGGAGATGAGGAGATGTTGCAGAGAGCAGCTATAAAATTCTGTGACCACGGGGGGGGGAATGAAGAGATTACTGTCCAGGGCTGGGCTTGGGGCTCCCACCGAGAGCCTGCATCTTTGCTGATAAATGTTGGTTTGGGTTCAAGCAGTACATCTGCCTCCGGGCTGTCAATCCAGAACAGATCATTGATGTTATTCCCACTGTACAGACAGGAAGCTGAGGCTCAGGGTCAAAATGCTTAAAAGTGGCTGAGGTGCTACTTAAACCCAGTTCTGGCCCAAACAGCCTTCTTGGATGCTGAGCTGAGTCAGGCCCTGTCCCTACCCTCAGGGCCCTCGCTGTCTGGTAACTGAGACGCTCAGGGACCGCACAGGAGGGAGAGGTCACCGTGGCGAGGGCAGTCAGGGGAGACTTTGCGGAGGAGGTGAAGAAATCGCACGAGCTGCCTGAGCTAAACACCAAGCTCTTCAGGAGAGGCCAGGGCCAGGGCAGCGGCAGTGGGTGAGTGGAACCGCCTGGGCAGAGTGATCTGGGGTCTTCACACAAGGCCTGACGGAACAGGCAGCAGCCGGGCAAAGCGTTTAGCCTTGCTTGTCTGAGCCAGGGGGCTGGGGACAGGGCAGGCTGGAGACTCTGGGGAAGCTGTGAGCAGACAGGGCTCCGCACTCCTCTGCAAGAAGCAGGGACCAGCTGAGCTGCAGAAAGGCCATGGGGTCAGACCTGGGTCACCCAAGGAGCTGCCAAAGGAGAGGACCAAGGACCTGTTTCTGAAGAGTTTGCCCTTCCCATGAACTCATGGACCTTGGTGCTGGATCTGCAGAAATCAGTCCAGTGGGCACATTGCATTGGGGACAGCGGGCCAAGAAGCCAAAGGCTGTCGCCCCTCACTCGAGTGCCTCACTCTGCCCAGGCACCAGGACAGGGTTTTAAGAGAGGAAGACAGCCATGACTGAGCCCCTAGAAGTGCCCATTTGGCAGATGGGAGCACCGAGTCTAGCTGTGGCCAAGGACATATCCCAAGCTACATAGCTAATGAGGGGAGTTTCAGGCTGAGAACACAGATCTGGGAAGGGTCTTCTAATGTTCTTTAGAGAGGATGGGACGGCAGTGAGCGCACACGTGCCGGAGGCCTGCGGGCGGGCGCCATTGTTCTTCTTGACTTGTAAGAATCTAAGGCCCCTCTGATGGCATGCAGCGGAAAGGTGTGCAGGAGACTTCTTTACTGAGCCTCAGTTTCCTCATCTCTGCAAGAGGGGATCAGGCTGGGAGAGGCTCCCAAAAAGCAGAGGCGGGGCTCGAGGACCTCTCCACACTTGTCCACGGGGGTCCAGTGACACCAGGTCCTGGCACTAGGTCAGACTATCCCTATCTCTGGGACAGAGTGGGGAGAGGGTGACTACAGTGGTCCCCTTTATCTACTGGGGTACATTCCAAGTCCCATAGGGAATGCCTGAAACCCCAGAGAGTACCGAACCTTATTATGCTATGTTTTTCCTATACATACATAATTTATAAATTAGACACAGTAAGAAATTAACAATAATAACTAATAATAAAGTAAAACAATTATAGCAATATGCTGTAATAAAAGTTCCATGAATATAATCTTGCTCTCTCTCAAAATATCTTACTGCACTGCATTTTTTTTTTTTTTTTGCAGTACTGGGGATGGAACCCAGGGGCATTCTACCTCCGAGCTACACCCCCAGCCCTATTTTTTATTCTTTATTTTGAGACAGGGTCTCACTAAGTTGTGGAGGGCCTCACTAAGTAGCTGAGGCTGGCCGCGAACCCGGATCCTCCTGTCTCAGCCTCCCAAGTATTGGGATTACAAGCGTGCGCCACCACGCCTGGCTCTGTACTGCATTTTAATTTCAGACTTCGGTTGACCTGGAGTGACCGTGGAGTGGGCAGGGTGGGGGGGGGCTTCTGTGCACACACAGATCAGGGCAGAAGGAGCCAGGGGCTGCGGGAGGCCAGAGGAGGGAGGCTTCGCAGCCTGAGATTGAAATGCCAGGTTCGTGATCTCACCAAGGACTACCAGGGAGCCATCGGATGCAAGAACAGGAGGGTAAATTTATTCAAGCTCGAGCTTGGGCTCCCAACGTGCACCAACGCAGTGGTCACCGAGAGAAGCCCCTCACTCCCGGAGAACAAAGCTTTTATCCCCCCAGGAGGGCAGCCCGTCCCACCCTTACATTGATTGGGTAGTTTGAACCATAAACCTGTTATTGTTTCCTGATAGGTTTAATTTTCGCACCTTAGGTAAAGGTCACTACTAGGGAGACTTTTGGCCTTATATGGTGACCTTTGAACCGATTGGTTGGGCTCGCAGTGTCCCCCTTAAGAGAGTTTAGGATGGGAGGGGGGAGCTTCCTGGCTCTGACCTCACCTGATTCTCTGCAAACTCCAGACCCAGGTGTGCTTAGCACTGATTGGCTGTTGCTAGGGGTTACTAGGGACAAGATCAGGTTACTTGGGGGCAGGTATGGGGGCAGTATGCTATAGAGACCTAATTTTTAGAACACAGGTACTTAAGCCTATTTTTCTTAAAGCTTTAATTAAAGCCTGTTATGGCTTCATTTTGGCTCTTCAAGATCACAAAGGACTTCCTGGCGGAGGGCACCCTTGAGGAGAAGACAAGCAGGAAGAACATGAGTGAAGTGGAGAGACAGGACCAGCCTGTCATGTGTGAGGACCTGTAGGGCAGGGCGTTTGGTGGAAGCTGTAGGCTGATAGTGGGAGGGGCTGTGGGGAGGCAGGTAGTTGGGATGACAGAGCTCCTGGCCACCATTCTAGAGTTTACTCGGTAGGTGGTGATGAGCCCGAAGATTGTTTTAAGTTTTATTTTAGAAATATTTAAAAAATATATAAAGAGAATAGACTAATTAGCTGGGCATGGTGGCGCACACTTGTAATCCCAGTACTTGGGAGGCTGAGACAGGAGGATCCGGGTTCGCGGCCAGCCTCAGCTCCTTAGTGAAGCCCTCCTCAACCTAGCGAGACCCTGTTTCAAAATAAAGAGCAAAAAATAGGGCTGGGGGTGGAGCTTGGAGGTAGAATGTCCCTGGGTTCAATCCCCAGTACCAAAAAAAAAAAAAAAGAATAGACTAATTAACCCCCACATGCTTATCTCCCAGCTTCAACAATTGTCTCCCAATGACCAAGCTTGTTTTACTTCTACCTCCACCTCCTTCCACTTCTGCCACCCCCTACCCACCGCTGGGTTATTTAAAAGCAAACCTCAAATAGCATGTCGTTTCATACATTAAAGTTTCACAAAGCTTCAAAACATTTTTTTAAAGCTTTAAAAGGACTCTCTTAAGAAACACAGTCACAGCCAGGCATGGTGGTGCATGCCTGTAAATCCCAGTATTTGTGAGGCTGAGGCAAGAAGATCACAGGTTCAAGGCCAGCCTCAGCAACTTAGCAAGACCCTCAGCAAGTTATCAGGACCCTAAAATATTGATCAGAATTCCTTAACATTGTCAAATATCCCCAATTGTCTTGTATCTTTATTTTGTTTATCATTGTTTGAATAAAGGTCCGAGTGACATGGATGGCGTTGCTTCAGATTGCCGGATCTCATCAACCTCCTAATCCTCAGGCGCCTCCCTCTCCCCGCCCCCAACTCACTATGGAGGAAAACTTGCCATCTGTTTGCTTGTCCACCTTCTGGATTTTTCTGACTTGCATCCTTGTAACATTGCTTAACATGTTCTTCTGTCCTCTGTACTGCCTGTAAACTGGTGGTTAGCTCTAGAATCTTGTCATATTCATGTTGATTTTCTGGCAAAAGTAATTCATAGGTGGTATTGTGGACTTCCATCAGGATGGAAAAAATGTCTGGTTGTCCTCATTTTGTTTCTGTTTTTTCTTTCATTTGAAAAATTTAACTGATATATAAGAACATAAAAAATTGTACATAGTAGTGGGGCACAAAACATCACACCCAGTTGTGCCAGGGCAGTGGGGTAGCTTGGCAAGAGACCAACGAAAATGCCCGGAGATGGCGTACGAGGCATAAGGCTTTCTTGAGAGGTACTTGCAGGGGAGGTTCAGCAGTGCAGTCTGAACAGACAGTGCCTCCGCCCTCACTGTGCCACGCCAAGCACTGTGGCATTTTGTCCAGTGGAGCTGACTGGTCGAGTGACACATTCTCTCCTTGGTGCCCTCGGTCCTGCACCAGTCACCACCAAATGAAGGGTTTTATATGTTTGGCTGCAGAAACAGGGAGATCATTAGCATTAGCTCGCTCGGTTTGCTTAGTTTGCTTGTATGACCCACATACCAAGGAGCAAGTACCCTGGTGTAAATACAAAAAGCAACTTTCTACAGTTAACGCCAACTTACCCTAATTCCCAACACACTGGAGGAAAAGCCAGTGCCCTCCAAGATAGTATGTATTGGCATACTGTCTTGCTCTCATTGTTCCCTTTCCTTGGCTAGGTTTGGGGGAACAGAAAGGGAACATTTAGGGACATGGCATTTTACTATTCCACTTTTCTTTAAGGATGATATATCATGTTTTGATACATGTATACATTGTGCAATGTTTGAATAATTTTAAGCATATCTATCTCCTTAAACATTTATGATTTTATGGCAAAAACTTTTAAAATCCTTTCTTCTAGCATTTTTGAAATGTTTAGTGCATTATTGTCATCTATATTTGCCCCACTATTTAATAGCACTCCTATCTAACTGTAACTTAGTACACACTGATCAACCTCTCTCAACCCCTCACCCACCCACTCTCCCCACTTCTGGGAACCATTACCTTTCTACTCTCTGAGAATCAACTTTTTTAGAGTCCACATATTAGTGAGATCATGCGGTACTTATCTTTCGGTGCCTGACTTACTTCACTTAACATAATGATCTCCAGTTCCATCCATGGTGCAGCAAATAACAGACTTTCATTCTTTTTTATGGCTGAAGATGCGTTTATGCCACATTTCAAAATCCATGCAGCAGTTGATGGGCACCTGGGTTGTTCCCATGGCTGTCCTCGTTTTGTGATATTAGCAGTCATTAAAGAACATTGACTAGATCCACTTATCATTAGGGCTTGCAAAATGATGACATTTTGATTCTACTATTTCTTTATCACTTGTTACCTGAAATATTTCTATGCAGGGCAATGTCCCTTTGTCAACTATTCGTTTATCTTAAGGTATAGTCACTGCAGGTATTACAGTCTAAGCAGGCATGTGATGGGATTGAATTTGCCTTTTCCAAAAGAAAAGCTAAAATCACCAAATAGTATAGAATAAACAAAGGACATAGTTAAATAGCATTTCTTCCAAACCACTATACTCTAAATATTCAAGGTGAGGTCTTCTAAGCCTTTTGGGAACCAATAAATCCAATGCTACTTAACTGTTCCAGAGCATAGAGGAAGGAGAGCTACCAAGTATTTTCATAAAGGTTGTTTAACAGTGACAGCAAAACACAATAAAGCACATAATAGAAAATGCTAAATCAACCTCACATAAATGTTGGGGGTACAACTGTTCTAAGTAAAATAATAGTTTGGGAATATAGTTTGGAATCCAGAGGCACATCAAGAAAATAGCATACTAGCCGGGCGTGGTGGCACACGCTTGTAATCCCAGTACTTTGGGAGGCGAAGACCAGAGGATCCGGGTTCGCGGCCAGCCTCAGCTCTCTCTCTCTCTCTGTCTCTCTCTCTCCACTTAGTGAGGCCCTCCACAACTTCGTGAGACCCGGTTTCAAAATAAACTATAAAAAAATTGGGCCGGGGTTGTAGCATGGAGGTAGAATGCCCCGGGGTTCAATCCCCGGTACCGCAAAAAAAAAAAAAAAAAGAGCATACTGCTGTAACTAATATTTGGGGGTTATATCAGAAATGCAAGGATGGTTCAATTTTAAAGGATTTACTAATGTAGATCAATGGTGATATGTTATTATGCATGCCATTGTTTATAGATCAAAAGAGGGAAAATCATGTTATTTTCCGTATAGAAATTAAAAAGGCATTTGCTAAAATTCAATATCCATTTGTAATTTTAAAAATCATCATAATAAAATACAAATAGGTATATGCTTCCTTAAGGGGCTTTTGTATATATATACATACATATATATAAGCCCCATATATATATGTGTATGTGTGTGTGTGTGTGTGTGTGTGTATATATACATATATATCGGAGTAAATATCATCAGTATGCATAATGGTTAATACCCTGAGGCATTCCCAGTAAATTTATGAGCAAGGCAAGGATGTCTCCTCTCACTAGTCTTGTTCAATATTACTCTGGGGATATTTGTCACTATAATTATAAAAGAAATAGAAAGAAAGAGTCCTAAGTACTATTCGCATATATTTTATACACTTGAAAAACTAAAAAAAATATTACAAATAGGATAATTTGGTAAAATAAATGAGTTAAAATCTAAATATAAAAATTCAAGCCAGGCGTAGTGGTACACACTTGTAATCCCAGTACTTGGGAGGCTGAGACAGGAGAGCAACAGGTTCACGGCCAGCATCAGCAAATTAGGGAGGCCCTCTGCAACTTAGTGAGACCCTGTTTCAAAATAAAAGAATAAAATAGGGCTGGGGTGTAGCTCGGAGGTAGAATGCCCCTAGATTCCATCCCCAGTACTACACCCCCCTAAAAAATTAATACCTTTCCTATATATGATAATGAGTTAGAAAAGATAAAGGAAAGATCCCATCTACAAAACTACCAAGAATGATAAAATATCTTACAACATACTTAATCAGAAAACTGCAAGATCTATATGAAAAATTTTAAAATGCTACTGGACACCAAAAACAGAACAAGAATAAATGGAAAGAGATACCCTGTTCTTGGACAGGAAGTCAATATTTTAGTGAAATCAGTTCTGCCTGCATTAAAGTATACATTGATAAATATTCCAATAAAAATTGGGTTCTTCCCCTAGTATATGTTGGCAAGAACAAAATAGATACAGTATTTATTTTTAGCTTTCATAAAATCCAGAATAGATGCTCCTGATTGGTGAGCTTCTTTCTCCCTTTCTCTCTCTATTCTCCCTTCCCTACCACTTAGATTTGTTTAATCCTGTGTCTCTGCTATTTTTTAATATGTGGATTCTTTTCTTTTTTGTGGTACTGGGGATTGAACTCAAGGGCATTCTACCTCCAAGCTATACCACCAGCCCTATTTTATTTTTTGTTTTGAAACAGGGTCTTACTAAGTTCCTGAGGGTCTCGCTAAATTGCTGAGTCTGGCCTTGAACCTGTGATCCTCCTGTCTCAGCCTCCCAAGTACTGGGATTACAGGCATGTGCCACCATGCCCATCTTTAATATGTGGATTCTAAAGTGACTATTCATCTGCCTCAAGCTAGTAGTGGAACATAAAAAATCAAGCATAGGACGTTTCTGTGGTCCAGTCATAGAAGTGATACATACCACATTCCATTGACTAGAATTCCATCATATGACCACATTTAATTACAAGAAAGGCTAGGATATGTAGTTTATCTGGGTGCTTGAGAAGTGGAGGAATTGAGCTGAAGCATTCTTTGTCACAGAAAAAATTGATGATAGATTCTTAAGTTTACATGAAAACCATGCAAAAATAGCCAGGGAACATTACAAACAATTTTATGCACAATCTGACAATTTGGATAAAATGGACAAGTTCCCTAAGAATATAACTCTAGAAAAACTGACAAATAAGGAAATAGAAAACCCAAATAGCCCCACATCTATTAAAGAAATTGTATTTTAAATAAAGTTCCTGCCCACAAAAAATACAAAAACAAAACTCTAGGCCCAGATGGTCTTTGATGGTGAATCCAATCAAATCAATATTACCAATAAATATACCAACAATATCAATAAATATACAAATATTACTAATAATATCAATCAAACCAAAATAATACCAATTCTACACAAACTGTTTTAGGAAATAGAACTTTTAAAAATCGGCAATGAATGTTGATTTTATCATCTATAGAAAAAATAATATCAGCACTTCTTGACTCAGGTAGCTCTCATGAGACCAGCATAATTCTGATGCCAAAACCCAATAAGATATTACAAGAAAGGGAAATGGAGCTGGATGAGGTGGCACATGCCTATAATCCCAGTACTTGGAAGGCTGAGACAGGAGGATTGCAGGTTCAAGGCCAGCCTCCACAACTTAGCAAGACCCTCAGCAACTTAATGAGATCATGTTTCAAAATTTAAAAATCAAAAATCAAAATGACTGGGGGTGTAGCAGAGGTAGCATGCCCCTGACTTCAATCCCTAGTACTGAAATAAATAAATAAAGATATATGCAAATGTTCACTTAAAACTATAGAATATGGCTAAGAGAAATGAAAGATCTAAATAAACAGAGTGATACACCTGGATTGAAAGACTTGACACACTGAATATGTCCATTCTCCTTGAAATGACCTAGAAAGAAATTCAGTGCAACACCATCAGAATTCCAACAAGCTTTTCTGAAGAGGTCAACAGGCCTCTTCAGAAAATAATACTCTACATGAGAATAATACTCTACAATATCTAAGACAATCTTGGAAGCAAAGAACAAGCTTGATGAACTGACTCTGCCTGACTTAGTATAAAGTTTCAGTGTTAAGACAACGTGGGATCAACGTAGGTCCAGATCAATGGGACAAAGGACCAAAGGACATGAGCTGTGGAAAGAGACCACATACATGGCCAATTGAGTTTCAAGAAGCCAAGTGTGATGTCACACACTTGTAATCCCAGTACTTGGGAGGCTGAGATAGGAGGATCACAGGTTCGCGGCCAGCCTCAGCTACTTAGTGAAGCCCTCTGCAACATAGTGAGACCCTGTTTCAAAATAAAGAATAAAAAATAGGGCTGGGGGTGTAGCTCAGAAGTAGAATGCCCCTGGGTTCAATCCCCAGTACCCCCCCCCCACACACACAAGAAGCTAATAGAGTTCATTGGGGAGGGATATCTTTTTAAACAAATGGTGTTAGAACACCTGGATATCTATAAGGGGAAATATTAAATGTATCCTATTTCTCACTCCAAACACAAACATTAATTTGATATGAATCATAAATCTAAATGAAAAAGCCATAACCATAAAGCTTCTGGAAAAAGCTATAGAGAATATTTTTGGGATTTCGAGGTAAGAGAAGATTTCCTGGAAGACAGGATATAACCAAAAAAAAAAAGAAAAACTTGATAAATTAGAAGCTTCTGCTATAAAAAGATAGTACTGAAGGGGCAGAGCGATATGGCGGCTAAGATTCTCTAGTAATGGTCTTCCCACAGACACACCAATTTGAACAGCTATTCACACACCAAACTACCATCACAAATGCTAGGAAAGCCAGCCATAACATTCGATCTGAGAAATTGAAGACACTTCAGCAATCATTGAGGTCAACCTCCCACGCTGTACAAAAATGGCCAGTGTAATCGTTTTGCTAGTTATTGTTCATCTAGCTATGGCTTCAACTCTTATATTCTCTCCAGCATCTTGTCAATCCCTATTCCCCAAAGATGTAGAAAGCCTTGCGATGAAACCCAGATTGTGGATCTGATAGAAACGTTGTGCCATTCTGCTCTTATTTCATTTTATTATGTGGATGAATACTTGTTTGAATTACCTGAGAAAGAATCTAGTATCAGAAGAACCAGGTTTTGTTTGGATGATGATGTGCAACGGGACTGCAGCAGATGCTGGATAAGTAACATGAGTAACAGGAATATGATTTTCCAAACAACTGTGCACAAAGGATCATAGGTTATTTTCAACTTTTATTCTTTTGAATAAAGCTCATCAATATCTTACAATATTCTGTGCATAGATTGGGAAATGAAACCTATTGTTAAAGATGCTACTTCTCCTTTTCTATGTTTTTCTCATTCCCAACTTTTCCAAGAAAAACTACATAAGTAAATGAATATAAAGTACATGGCAACAATTCTCCATATAGTAGAAGTACTCAATACTATCATCTACTGTTTTTGTTGACACTATACAATTAAAATGGTTACAATTAAAAAATAAAGTCAGGTGCAGTAACATACACCTGTAATCCCAATACTTGGGAGGCTGAGACAGGAGGATTGCAAGTTCAAGGCCAGCCTCAGCAATTTAGTGAGACCCTCAGCAACTTATTGAGACCCTGTTTCAAGATAAAAAAAAAATAAAATAGGGCTGGGGGTATAGCCCAGAGGTAGAATGCCCCCGGGTTCAATCCCCAGTGCCAATAATAGTAATAATAATAAGAAGAATGATGATAATAATAATACATCATTGAGAAAATGAATAGGCAGGCTACAGATTGTTAGAATATATTTGCAAAGCATATATATAGAATGAAGGATTAGAGCCGGGTGTGGTGGCATATGCCTGTTATCCCAGTACTTGGGAGGCTGAGACAGGAGTATTGCAGGTTCGAGGACAGCCTCAGCAAGTAGCGAGACTCTCATCAATCTAGCGAGACGCTGTTTCCAAATAAGAAATAAAATCGGGCTGCGGGTATAGCTCGAAGGTAGAATGCCTCTGGGTTCAATCCCCAGTACCACAAAAAATAAAAAATGGATTAGTATATAGGAATATAAAGAACTTCTACAACTCAATAATAAAAACAGAAAAAGAAAAATAATCTAATTTTAAAAATAGGCCACAGATTTGAACAGATACTTCACAGAAGAGGTTATATAAATGGCCAATAGGCAAATTAAGAAGTGCTTAACACCATTAGTCATCATGAAATACAACACAAATTAAACCCCAATAAGATATAGCCACACACCCACCAGAATAGTTAGAAGTGAAAAGATTGACAATACCAAATATTAGTAAGGTTGGGGAGCAACTGAATCTCTTATATACTGTTGGGGGAATATAAAATCATACAATAATTTTTGAAAAAAATAAGACAGCTTTTTATAAAACTAACATACACCTACCATCTGACCTAGCAATTTCACCCAAGAGAAATAAAAAAAATATATTCATAAAAAGATTTGTGAGCTGGGCATGGTGGTGCACACTTGTAATCCCAGAACTTGGGAGGCTGAGACGGAAGATCCGGGTTCGAGGCCAGCCTCAGCTACTAAGTGAGGCCCTCCACAACTTAGTGAAACCCTGTTTCAAAATAAACAATAAAAATAGGGCTAGGGGTGTAGCTCGGAGGTAGAATGCCCCTGGGTTCAATCCCCAGTATCGCAAAAAATAAAAATAAAAAGATTCATACAAGCCAGGCGTGATGGCCCATACCTGTAATCCCAGTACTTGGGAGGCTTAGACAGGAGGATCCAGGTTCAAGGCCAGCCTCTGCAACTTAGTGAGGCCCTGTCTCAAAATAAACATAAACAGACACACAAAAAAACAAATAATTAAATAAAAAGGGCTATAGATGTAAGTCTGTGGTAGAGTACTCCTGGGTTCAATCCCCAGTACTACACAAAAAGAGTTGTACAAGAATGTCCATAAATCCTTTATTCATAGTTGTTCACGACAGGAAACAGTCCAAGTGTCTATTGATGGGAGACTGGCTAGACAGATTGTGGAATGTGCATATAATGAAATACTACAGCAATAAAAATGTAGAGTATCAATAACAACCTACATTCAATTTTAGAACAATAAAACAAATCTATGATAAAAAAATCTCACAGTTGTGGTCCCTGGGATGGTAAGAATGGAGACTGGCTGGGAAGGGGCATGAGGAATCTTCTGGAATGGGTGGATTGCGGTTTTTTTTTTTTTTTTTTTGGTACCGGGGATTGAACCCAGGGGCGTTCTACCTCCGCGCTACACCCCCGGCCCTATTTTTTATACTTTATTTTGAAACCAGGTCTCAACGAAGTTGCAGAGGGCCTCACTAAGTATCTGAGGCTGGCCGCGAACCCAGATCCTCCGGTCTCCGCCTCCCAAGTACTGGGATTACAAGCGTGTGCCACCACGCCCGGCTTGGATTGCATTTTGTTATACAGAAACTATACCACAATAAAAACAAAAAGAATAGCTGGGAAGATGGTAAGAGACAAAAGGAATCCATAATTAGACACAAACGCAGATGAAAATTTAGTTTCATTTCAAACAAGTATATTAAACTGGATTAATTACTTACAATGTTGAGGTAATTGGAACAAAGTAGGTTGGAACCACCTACTACTTTTTACATCAACATTAACTTTGGGTGGATCAAAGATTTGAAGGTAATGAAGAGAGTTCCAAAGCAAGCGTGGGTAATTATTTTGTTGCTCTTGGTTTGGAAAGGGAAGAAGGCCTTTCTCAAAATTCTTCAAACCCCAAAACTGTGAAAGAAAAGATGAGTGTGACCACACTAAAGTTAACCACATCTGATTGGGAAAGAATACCGTCAAAAAAAATGAAAGGAAAATGAACAAGTGAACTATTATTTCGAGGGACCACATTTCTTTTTAAGATTAATAACCTAAGAGAAAAACGGGCACAGGATATGGACAGATGGTTCACAGGCGATATATGCAAATGGCTTCTAAACATATGAGACGATGTCCCCGCTCAATTACAGTCAGAGAAAGGCCAATAAAAACTCCATCCAGCTACCGTCTTCTCCTTTAGATGGCACAAATCAAAATTTTTTGATAATGCACTCTGTTGGGCAATCTGTTCTCCTGCCTTGTTGATGGGAATACTAATGGATCAGCTCTTGGGATGAGAGTCTGGCGATAGCTATCAAATATCAAGCTGCACTCACCCTGTGACCCGGGCTTCTAGGAATTAATTCAACAGATGCATTTCCACACGTCCAGAAAGACAAACGGCAGAGACATCCAGCGCGGCCTGGTTGGCAGTGGCAAACAATGGCCATCAAGAGGAGACTGGTGCCGGGCGTGGTGGCGCACGCTTGTAATCCCAGTACTTTGGGAGATGGAGACCGGAGGATCTGGGTTCGCGGCCAGCCTCAGCGCTCTCTCTCTCTCTCTCTCTCTCTCTCT
>PVJS01018361.1:0-34978 GCA_004027185.1 Glis glis | reverse complement strand
TTACCCTGAACAAGAATCAACCCTAGATGTATCAAAAATGTGGAAATTAGACCAGAGACTTTGCAATTACTAGAAGGAGACATAGGGCTAACACTCCAACATCTAGGCACTCACAGAAATTTCCTCAAGAAGACCACAAAAGCTCAGGAAATTAAAGCAAGAATTAATAAATGTGATGGCACTAAATGAAAAAGCTTCTGTCCAGCAAATGAAACCATTAAGAGTCCAAAGAAAGAGCCTACAGAATAGGAAATCTTTGCCAGCTACTCCTCTGATAGAGGACTAATATCTAGAATATACAAATAACTTTAAAAAGTTAGCACTAAAAAACAAATAACACAATCAAAAAATGGGCAGTTGAATTAAATAGACAATTCTCAAAAGAAGAAATACAAATGACCAACTAATATATGAAAAATATTCAACATCATTAGCAATCAAAGAGATGCAAATTAAAACTATACTGAGGTTCCATACAATCCCAAATATACTGCTAAACATCAAGAATACAAATAATAGTACATGCTGGTGAGGATGTGGAGAAATAGGTACTTTTGTACACTGTTGGTAGGATTGTGAATTAGTGCAGCCACTATGGAAATGAGCATGAGGATGAAACTGGGAATGGAACCACCATATGGTCTAGCTATCCCACTCCTGGGTGTCTTTCCAAAGGAATTGAAGTAATAATGATATAGTAATACATGAACATGAATGTTTATAGCAGAACAATTCACAATAGTTGAATTATGGAGCCAACCAAGGTGTCCATGTACAGATGAATGGATTGTGAAATAATGGGATATACACACAATGGAATTGTAGGAAGGCGGGGTGGGAACTTAATGAATGAAACATTTCAACTGATGCTATGTAAATATACAAAATAATTATCAATGCCAACTTATTTATCATATGTGGGGAAGGGCAGGGAGTAAGAAAAAAGTATTTAAAAAACAATCTCTATCAACTTACCATCTGAACATAGAGAAAATGAAGAAAGACTTTGGACACCACACATGGAATATTCAGCTGTTTCAAAATTGGTTTCAAAATTTCATTAAACAATTACAACCTATGCAACCATCGAATATTTACCATGAGCATGAGGAGTAATTTGGTTTGCAGGGTTACCATATCATCATTTAAAAAGTCCACTTTTCTACAAAAAAAATGGTAAGAAATGAGAAACTGTGTTCCATTCACAGAAAAATTTACTGATTCTTTAGAGAAGAAAGTCACTGGACTTATGTGGCAAACTAAAGCTACTGACTTATATATACTACAATAGGTAAAGGAGATCATCAACAATGATTTAAAGGGAACCAGAGTAATGATGTGTTCTATAGTAGAAAATATTGATAAGGAGACACAAAATTACACAAAGCATCCAAAAACAGAAATTCTGGAGCTGAAAATTTCAATAACTTAAATGAAGGACTCACTGAGAAATTCAACAGCAAATTTCATCAGCCAGAAGAAAGAATCAGAGATCTTTAATAGAGGTAAATTGATCTTATGTAGTCTGAGGATCAGAAAGACAAAAGAATGAAGAAGGATGGAAACTATGAGACTGTGGAACACCTTCAATTAGACCAAAATATACATATTGGGAAATCTAGATGGAGAGGAGGAGAGAGAAGGAGGGAGAGAGGAAGGGAGGCAGAGAGACAGCGAGAGTGAGAGCAAGAGTGAGAGAGAGAGAAAGAGAGAGAGAGAGAGGGAGAGAGAAGGACTATGATTTGGATATGGTTTGGGTATCCTCAAGTGTCCATGTGATTGGAAGCTTGGTATTCAGGTCATGGTATTGTAGGTGATGTGAGACCATTAAGGAGCAAGGTCTAGTGGGAAATCCTTACGTCATGAGGAACATTTCTTTCAAAATGGATTAAGGCATTTTTTAATGGAAAATTGATTAATTCTCTTGATAGTGTTTTTATAAAATGAGCAAAGTTAGTCCTTTCCTCTCTCTGCTTTCTGGATCAAGATGTGACTCCCTGCTCCTACATATACTCCTGACATCTATCTTCACCAGCACCTGTACTATGCTGCTTGGAATTTCTGCCTCCAAAAGTGTGAGACAAACAAACTTCTTTTCTTTATGTTGTTATCTGCCTCAGGTACTTTACTGGAGTGACTAAAAGGGTCTTATACAGAAAATTTGTTCCAAAGAGTAGGGACATTATTGTAACTATACCTGATTATATGGAGGAGTTTTGGGCATGGTTTAAAATGAAATATGTGGAACATTATGGGGAATTCTGGTGAGGTCTTAGAAGATGTAGAAACTAGTAACTTAGTTTCAGGGGGAAATTAGAATTCTATTGGAAATTGTACTAAAGGGTTCCTTTGTTATGCCAGGGTAGGGAACTTGGATGCATTGTGTTCATACTCTAATAATTTCTTGAATGCTGAACTTAAGAATGATGGTCTAGTTTATTGTGTAGAGGAGATTTAAAAAAATAAACATTCAGGCTGTGGTATGGATATCATAGGCTGTTTTAGACAGATTTTCAGTCATATCTGGGACTAAAAGTGAGCACAGTGGAATGATTTGTATAATCCACTGTCTGGTCAGGGAAGGAGGGTGGAATGTGTATGTTTTAGACAGAAGGATGTGCCAGCTGAGTGGCAAATTGCTAAGATTCATATGGATAAAAAGAAGACAAGTGCTTTTCATCGGGGCAATAGAAATGATGCCTTGAGGACACCTCAAAAATCTTTGATGCCACCCCTCATATTATAGACTTCTGGGCCTTGAAGTTCAAATTAGTCCAGAGACCTTCTGGGGCATAATTGTTATAGAAAAGAGCCCCAAAGAACCAATGTAAACTTGGTACATTTCAGATTTCCAGCTTGTTGACAAAGTGCTCTGTAGCTGGTACCACTATGTTTCAAGTGGGTGCAGACACAGCTCCTTCCAATGGTAGACCTTGTCATCATTGATGTGATGCTGGTTTTGCAGGTGTGCAGAATCCAAGAACTATGTGATCATGGTGTTTTCCACAGAGATTTCAAAGGAAGGCTTGGGGGGGGGAGCAGTAAAAATTGTATCATTGAATTGGAAACCCTGCATATTGCCCTTGATGGGGCAATGCTTAGTGGAGTTGTGGGACTGGAGGTAAAGTGGAGGTTCCCAAAAGTATAGCAATGAACAATGTGAGACGCCTGCTCAGCAAAGCTCTTGGTGTTAGTGTGCAGCCTCAGAGAGTAGCTATATAGGCAGTGCCATATGGGTGGGGCTGCATAAGTCCTTAGGGACCCACCCCCTTCTACAGTGTGCCCATTATGCCAGATGTGGCGCTTTAGGATTAAACATTTGCCTTGCTGTGTTTTATCAGTACTTTGGATTTGATTACTACTTTCAACTCGCCTATTTCTCCCTTTTGGAACAGGAGTATTTATCCTGTGTTGTTCCCATTATTGTATATGTTCCCACCATACACCAACCAAGCCCCACTGCCAATTGTGTGTGGTGCAAAAAAATTATACCACATACAAAATTTTTGTATTTTTTGTGTGTAGCTCCCACTGAGCTGCATCAGCAGCCCATTTTATTTTTATTTAAGACAAGGACACACTACAATTCTGAGTCTAGCCTCAAAGTTTTGTTCCATTTGCCTCAGCTTCCCAAGTAAATGGGATTATGTGCATGCACCATGATGCCAGATTGTAACTTGAATTTTTATTTCTATGAGGGTTTATAGCATAAGGATTTTTCCTTGAATCTCAGATAAGCCTTTGAACTTGGACTTTTTAGCAATATTGGAATAGTTAAGATGACAACTATCAACCATGGTGTGGAATGCATTTTACATTGTGAGATAGACATGAACCTTTGGGGGTCAGGCACAGAATGCTATGGATTGGACACGGTCTGGTTGTTCATCAAGAGTCCATGCGATTGGGAGCTTGATCTCCAGGTTGACAGTATTGGGTGGTGATGAGAAAAATTTATGAGGTTGGATTTAGTGGGAAGTCGCTATGTCATTGGAGGCCTAACCATGAAAGAGATAAAGACATTTTTTCACGAAGCCCCAGATAGTTGTTCTTCTGAGATAGGTATTATAAAAAGTGCAAGTCTGGCTCCATCTCTCTCTGCTTTTTGGTTTGGAATGTGCCTTCTTGCTCTTACATGTGCTCCCAAAATGATGCAATGCCACCTATCACCCTCTACAGAAGCTAGACCAAGGGGGATGCCTAATCTTGAACTTTGAAACTCCCAAGATGTCAGCCAAACCAACCACTTTTTTTCTCTGACTACAGTAGAATGAAACTATAAATTAATAATAAAAGGAAAACTGGAATATCCTCAATTATGTTGAAATTAAATAACATATTTTAAATAATAAATATGTAAAGGAGAAATTACTAAAAATATTAGAATGTGCCTTGAGATGAATGAAAATTAAAAGGCAGCCATATTGGCGGTGGGGCTTGGTTGGTGAGGAGGGGTCCCTGGGAGTGTGGCCATGGGGACTATATATGGTCCCTCATTCCCTTGCTAGCTCTTTCTTGCTTCTGGCCTCCATAATGTGACAGCAGAGCCCTTGAGCATGTTCTAACTCTCTCTGCACCATGTGCCGAGCATTGAACTCCACAGATTTCACCTGGCCTAACACGAACTGAACCCCTGAAATCTCCAGAACTGTGAGCAAATAAATCTTCCTTCATTTAAAATTGTTGTCATCAGTTTTTTGGAGGTCATAGCAGTGAGGATACTGACTGAAACAGGGCATACCGGAAAAACCCATAGCTAACATCATACTCAGTGATGAAGGATTGAAAGCCCTCCTTCTAAGATTGGAAATTAGACAAGGATGCTTAATGTGACCACTGCTATTCAACAGTGCCGCATTGGTTGTGACCAGAGCAAATAAGCAAGAAAAAGAAGTAAAAATTATGCAAGTTAGGAGGAAATGAAAGTATCAATTTGCAGATCAAGTATAGAGAAAATTTTAATGATGACCCAGATACACATACAACAGTACTGTGTATCAAACTAAGTATCTTGGGCATGCTAGGCAACCACCTCCTAGTTTATCACAAAGTTTTGGTCTGTTAGGAAAATAGATTCAGAACATCAGGTATTTATTTGTGGAATACTGCACAAAAAAAAGTACTGCAAAAAAAAGAAAGAAAGAAAACAACTCATTTGAATATTTGAGCCTATTTGTACCCAATTATTTTGTGTGTGTGTGTGTTACTGGGGATTCAACCCAGGGGCATTCTTCCTCCAATCTATGCCCCCAGCCCAACTTTATTTTTATTTTTGACACAGGTCTTGCTAGGTTGATGAGAGTCTCACTACTTGCTGTGGCTGTCCTCTAACCTGCGATCCTCCTGTCTCAGCCTCCCACGTACTGGGATAGCAGCGTGCGCCACCATGCCCAACTCCTCGTTTTCAATTGAGGTATTCTTTCTGGTAGAATATTTACATGAAATCACTTGAAGCTTTGGAGCTATGATGCAAGAATTTTCAACTGAGGGGTGTTCCAAAATTTAGCCTCAAAGGATACATATATGAAAGTGATGAACTATAGGAGACACTGAGCATGGATGCAGAAATGCTGCCAAATCCTGACTCTGATAGGATTGTGAGGAGCGATCAGTAAGAAAATGAAAAAAAGCTGGGTGTGGTGTTGCACACCTGTAATACCCATACTTGGTAGGCTGAGATAGGTGGGTCACAAGTTTGAGTACAGCCTCAGTAAGGTAGGGGGATTCTTGGCAGCCAATCAAGTCCCTGTGTCAAAAAAGAAGAGTATGGAGGGTATAGCTCCAAAATAGAATACCCCTGTGTTTAATCCCCAGTAACACACACACACACACACACACACACACACACAGTTCGTGCATTTATTATCTTAATGTTTACAACAATCTGATATTTTTCCATTTTATTCTATTTTTCCATTTTCCGGTTGGGAAACAGATAAGACATTGGAAAAGGCCTCATTTCTTCTCCATTGAAACAGTTTCTCTCTCTCTCTCTCTCTCTCTCTCTCTCTCTCTCTTTCTCTCTCTCCACAGACAAAATTTATTTAGGAAATCAGAGACACATTCGACACATTCAAGGGAGATGTGGGCTGTCTGAAGAGAGAGACATCTTTTGGGGTAATGTAAGAAATACACATTGTGGGAGAATGTGGAACATCTCCAAAGGGGAGAGACTGCTAAGCAATGCTAACAGCCCTTTCAGCTCTAAATATGACCTATAATGACGGGTTAAAAGACAGCCCTAATGCTTCTCATCAGAAAAGAGGAATTAAAGCTGGATCTGCCTGGTCCTGTCCTGCTCCTCCCTCTACCCAGCCTAGCACCTACTTCCAGACTTTAACTACTTTCCACAGTATTTCCTGTCAGTCTTGTGCTGACAGCTGCACATTGGGCCGTGCCCACATTGGTCCATCAAAAAATGTCAGAGACTGCCCTTTGCTCCTGGTTCTAATTAAATAATTTATTGTAAATAATCCCCATTTTCTGCAGGAGAAAAAAAAGAAAATGAAAAAAATCAAATAAAGAATGTTTTAATAAAATTATCAAAAAACATTTGCCAGAACTATAATATGACCAGATTTTCCATATTGAAAGTATACATCCAATGTTTATCAGAATAAATAATAATAATTTTATTAATTTTTTTATATATTTCCTGCCAAAGTTACCATCCTCAGGATAGAGAATAAAGAGTTTTATAGAGGAAAGGAATGGAATGTGTTCTTGAAATAGAAATTAAAAGCAGACTGATATTGGGATCTCAGCAGCAGTACTAGATTCTATGCAATATTAAAGAAGTATTTTTAATATTCTCAAGGAATAGTATTTGGGACCTAAAATTATATACACACCAATTTTGTAAAGTTACAAGGAAATCTATTAATGTAAATAATTGTATTATAGAATGTGCATATTAAAACCAGTATGTATTTAAAATTCCAGCTGGTTCAACTGGTTCAACATAGGAGATGGTGTTATATGGATAAAGATTGTACATGTGTGTGTATGTGTGTGTGTGTTGGTGAGAATAAATATGTGCAACTTTGATAGAAAATCACTTTTAAATGTATTGGATAATAAAAATGGGTATTAGGCATGACATACACAAATATCATAACTAATGGAATAATAAAATGAAATGAACCTCAATCAGTACCACAAAGGTGGGCAAGAAATAATCTGCAAATGAAACAAAAAGTCGTGGATATACATAAAACATAATGGTAGAAATAAGCCAAGATATTCATCTGAAGGTATATGCCAAGATGTGCACATATGCATCAAGAAATATCCATCCGCAAAGATATTCATGGTGGCACTATTAATAAAAGGAAGAAACTGGAATAAACCTAAATGTCCAGATATATCCAAATGGGACATATAAATTATAGGATACTTATATAATAGTATATTATGAAAACAAATATGACAGCTACACATTACATTTGGATCTCCTAATATTAAGTTGTGGGAAAGAAGCCAAATACAAAAGAATACATACTGTAGGCTGCTACTTAAAAATGGTAAATAGGTGGAAAAAATTACTCACTATATTCCAATCATTCTAGAGTCTCAAGAGTCAAAGAGGTTCATTTTTGTTTTCTCTGTTTCTGTCACTCCACACAATTAAGCATCACATATTTGTAATTATACAACTAATTATACACAGCTATTGACATCTTCCAAAGTGCCAGGTATTTATTTCCTTGTTATAATTAGAGAGGTAAATAAATCTTCTCTTTTTTTTTTTTTGTTTTTGTTTTGCAGTACCGGGGATTGAACCCAGGGGCATTCTAGATAGGTAAATAAAACTTCTAAGAGGGTCCTTTGAAACTTCAATCCAACAGCATAGAAAGGAAACTAGGGGTACAGAAAAGAGAGACATCAGATAAGCACTTGTTGAGTCTCCTCTCATCTTTGGGACCCTCATTTTCTAAATCTAGAAAATGAAGAACCTATCTGGTGAGAACTTCTCACCTTCCAATATTTTACCTTCAAATTTAAGGCTACAACATATTCTTGTGTTCTTCTCTCTGGTCCCTTAAATAGTTAAGGATGTGCCATCCCAAAATATCCTGAGTGGGTGTATTAAGTAGTCCAGTCATTTGAGGAAGAGTGCCTTCAAAAAGGACCACTTGATCTGTCTTTTCCTACATGAAGAAAGCCATTTGGATTCTCTTGGGATGTATGTCCCTGTCATGCCAAGGTGGGAAAACAGTCCTGGATGCCAAAGAATATTAGTGGGGTTGTAATAAATATGATAATAAAACTCTTGAAATAGCCCTTATTTCCCACTAACTTTTACCCTCCCCTCCCATATCTCTTAGTGGCATCCATGGAATTTATTACTCTAATCCAGAGATCTATTGGTCCTGGCATTCTTCCACAAATTTATTGTTCCTGTTCTAAAGAGTATAAAAAGTAACTTTTTGGTCCTATCTTTGGACTTCACTCCCTTATGAAGGTCCCGATACCCAGGTAAATTTAATGGAACATTAAATTTCTTGTTAATCGACATTGTATTAATATGGTTCCTAGATGTAGCCAAAGAAAACACATAAGAACTAACATATGATAGAGGGGATTTCTCCCTGTTCTGTATCCCCAAGGAAGAAGTGTCTGCTAATTCCTGCTCCTTACTTACCACCCCTTGCATTGTGTTGTCTTTATCTTAAAGATCTAACTTTCTTGGACAGGAAAACAAGCTCAAGTCTTTTATTCTGTTTAAATGTAGATTGGAAATAGCCTCCTCTATATGTTTTTTTTTTTACCTTTTTTATTTCTAAATTTCTCAAGGCAGTATTGAAATCAGCATACATGTAGCTCAGATGTTTGTTAGTGGAATGTTCAATGAATGCATGCCATCCACTTTTCAGGCTTTAGTCTAATTACAAAAAGACTTTGTCTTTTTCTTTAAAAAGTTCTCTGTAAGCCTGATACATTTATACCAATTCAGGATGTCTCTCCAACATTTCACCCTGATTATCTAGGGAACTTTTTTTACTGTCTCTCATTTCTTTCTCATCATGATTTGGGCCTTCATGCAAATATGATCATACAGGTAATATGTATTAGGGATTGAGCACAGAAATGGTAAAAAATTCACATTTTGTGACTTATATTACTTCTGGCTTTCAGTGTGCTTGGAAAAGTTCTAGGTGCTGTGGGTTGCTTGATATGTAAGATAGGCTTGATCCCTGCCCTTAGGAAGTTTATATTCTTTTTTTTCCCCAAATCCTTTTCTTTTATTGGTGCATTGTAATCATACATCATGAAGGGTTTCAGGGTGCTAGAAGTATACATGCTCACAACGGTCAATTAGACCTCCCCCAATTCTCACCCCCATTCCCTCTCCCTTCCCTCCTTCTCATGCTCAGCATAGTAGTTGACTTTGATCTATTTGTGTATGTACATCCTGTGCATTAGGGTGTTTATATTCTCATGGAAGAAGGAGACCATGGGCTTGTAAATACAGGAATAAGAAAAGTAATTTCAGAATGTTTTAAGAGCACTGAGAGGAATAATCAGGTAATGGGGTAGAAAGTAGCTTGAGGGACTTTAGAGTGAGTGGGTTTGCAAAGACAGCTTTGAGGAGTTGTGGGTCTGGGGCAAATCATGAGATGCTTTAGGCTCTTCTTCCCTTTCTAACCCTAGATTGTATCAGATTTTAGATCCTCTTAATCTCGGTCTCCCGGCCTATATATAATTATTCTTTGGATTCGGAGCCGCTCTTTGGAAATGTAGGATTAACAATACTAGGAAATCATCCTAACTTGACAACATCAGACATTTGCAAAAGTTTTCTTCTAGGAATGTTTTGGATGAAGAATTCATCTAGCTTTGATGGGGAGATGGTGAAATGAATGCCTTTTGTGTCTTGGCGCACTGGTTTCCCTAATCCTTCCCCTCTAGCTGTACTCCCTATTGCATATTACATCTTGGGCTTTAGTTTGCCCTTTTTTTTCTGTGACAGTATGTCTTAAAATCTACTTTCTATCTCCCTCTTGCAGTCCATCTTTCACAATAAACTGTGCAAATAATATGTAAATCATTTATTTTCTTGTTTGTAAAATTTCAAAAACTGCATTTATGATACAATGAAAATTACTCAGCTCTGGCATTCAAGACCCCTAGCAATCTGGCAACAATCAACTTATATAATTCTTTTTACAACTTTCTTTTTTTCTTTCCCTACCCATGCTGGCAGCTCTAATGGTTGGATTATTCTCCCTGTTGCAAAAATCCTTTACCCCTTGTTGCAATAAACTTTTCAAATAAAATCTCGTTTTCCCTAAGTCTGGATTTGTTTTTACTTGATAATCCAAATCAGCAAATTGTTTCTTGAGTGTTTACATTACATACCCCATGTTCTCCCAGATTTATGGCTGTTTATTTCTAAACAATGATAATCCCAAATTTGTGTTTGTGTTCTTAGCATGTCTTAATCTCCCTGAGTTTCTGACTGTTCCTTATGAATATTTCCATCAATTTCTGTTTCCATTTTAATCCCTGGGTTTTTCCTTGTGTCTCTCCATTTACCCCATTTCCCACCTTCTTTTTCACCTACTTGTCTTATTGAGGCCACGTTCCTGTCTTCAGGTTGCTCTAGAGAAACATGCATGGAGAGTAGGTTCCTTTCCCAAGGCTGGTCGCCTGCTGACTCAGCTTCGGCTCAGGCTTTGGCTCCTTGTGTGACGGAAGGGACTGAATTTATTCTCTGAACAGGAAGTGAAAAACTTGTTTCACTTTCATGAAAAGTTCTAAAGGTCTAAGTTTAAGTGTCATTGTGATTTCTGCATGTAAATATTAACAAGATTGTGAAATACACTCCTTAATAAGAGCTTCCATAATCCTAGCTGATCAAAATAAAACAATCCAAAGTGCGGGCACTAAAGATAGCTTAACAATATTTGAGTGCAGTTGTTCAAAGTCTTTGTTTAGGGCCTGGTGGTGATTATGGAGCATAGTTCCCTATAAAATGTCCTGATTTAAAGAGGTATCCATTTTATTAGTTAGTGTCATAATAGGACTCATAGTATCCTGGAGACCCACTAGAGGAAACATAAAGTTTAGAATTCTGGGATTAAATAAATTCACCATCAACCATGCAATGTGCCTGCAAACCAGCTCTTAGCTGTTCCCATAAACATATCATATGCTCCCCTTCCCAAGAATCTCTTACATGATTGGTGATAGTACCTAGAGAAATAGCATTATCAGCCACCTTTTAAAGTAAGCTTTCTATTGGAGTGAAAATCAGGGGAAAAGTAAGTGCAACATTCTGTTTGTTCAGCACCACACACAAGCCCCAATGTGGCCAAAGAGGAATCTAAAGCTGCTTGATGCTCCATTGAGTTTTTGTTGAACACAAATGTTCTCATCCACCATTCAAGAGAGTGGCTTCTACCCATGTGAACCCCTGGCAGGTTTGATTGTCTATGAAATCTAAAATTTTCCCCAATTTAAATATTAACTTCAAATTCCATACAATCTGTACCCCACCAGTGGCAATTGCAAAACCCCAGGACCTCTTCCTCAGTGGATACTCACTTATATTCATCTATTTTGATGCTGATAGTCATTTCAGTTTATGAACACTTTGACCTCTAATTATGGTATGTAGAATGGGAACTTTCATGGAAAGCTATTCAGAAAACAGAAGTGATCCAGACCAAATGTAAGATTCACATGAGTGAGGAGAGGGAACAGGGTGTGTGAATTATCTGCAGACACAAAAGAGGCCCCAAGGGCTGTAAAGAGGGCCACTAGTAGCATTTGAGCAGAGGTTAGTTAAATTTGTTCATCCATAAGTCTATGTAGCATCTGAGCAAAATCTGGTTCCTTTATAGCATGCTGTGAGGGTATACAACCATATTTAGCAGAAAAGGACATTTCCAGAATTAATCTAGTGACATTATACAAGCAATTATTTGCTTCCATATAAGTAGTGCCCAGGTCTTGAGTGTAGAATACCTGGATTCACAATATTTTTGCTGGCCTCATTAGCATAGTTACATACTTGGCAATAATTAGGCTATAATTCATTCAATTTAAAAATGGATAATGACACCAGTTTTATTTCATTATTTCTTAGTCATTTTTAAGTTGACATATAAGTTGTATGTGTTTATGAGGTACCAGGGGATGTCTTAATACATGTATACATTGTGTAATGTATAAAGATGATTTGATTTCATTTGTAGTCAAATCTGGGTAAGTATATCTATGTGTTTTCTTGTTATACTTTCTAATGAAATAATTCAAAATATTTTTTCTAAATTTATTGAAATATGCACTACCTTATATATAGTTATACAATAACTATGCAACAACACACCAGAACTTCTTACTCATATGTAACTATAATTTAATATCTGTTGATGAATCTTTCTCCATCCCTCCCTTCCTTGTACATTTCTAGTCTCTGATAAAAATTTTTCTACTCTCAACTTCTATGAGATCAACATTTTATATTCTACATCACACAGTGAGTGAAATCATACAGTATTTGACTTTCTGTGAATGACTTATGTCACTTAACATGTCTTCCGGTGTCATTCATGTTAACACAAATGACAGGATTTCATCCATTTTTATGAAGTATTTCATTGTGCATATATAGTAGCTTTTCTTTTTCCACTCATGCCTTGTTGGACACTTACATCAATTCTAGTTCTTGGCTGTTGTGAATAGTACTATAATAGACATGGCTGTGCAGATGTCATTTTTCACATACTGATTTCATTTCCTGTAGATATATACCCAGTAGTGGGATTGCTGGATCATGTCAGAGTTTTATTTATAATATTTTGAGGAACTACATACTGTTTATCATTCATGGCTGTAATAATTTATATTCCCATCAACAGTGTATAGGAGTTTTCCTTCCCCATATTCACACCATCATTTGTTATTTTTGTCTTTTTAAAACAATAGTCATTCCCACAGGGGTGAGGTGATGTCTCATCGTGGTTTTGATTTGCATTTTCCTGGTCAATAATGATGTTGAACATTTTTCCATATACCTATTCGCCGATTGTATGTCTAATTTTATGAAATGTTTCATTAGGTTTATTGCCTATTTTTAAATTATATTCTTTCTGTTTAGATTTTTGTGTTCTTTTTACTGTCTCAATATTAACCCCTTGTTGGAAATATACTTTGCAAGTGTTTTCTCCTGTTCTGTTGGCTGCCTCTGCACTCTGATGATTGTTTCTTTTGTTGTGCAGAAGCTCTCTAGTGGGATATAATCACGTTTGTCTATTTTTGCTTTTGTTTCCTGTGCCCCTGGTGTCTTGTTCAAAAAGTCCTTGCCCATTCCAATGTCCTAAAGCATTTCAACTATGTTCTTCCATTAGTTTGAGATCTAACATTTACGTTTTTAATCCATCTGGAGTTGATTTTTGTGACTTGTGAAAGATAGGAACCTAGTTTCATTTTTCTGAATGTAGCTATCCAATTTTCCCAACACCATTTATTGAAAAAACTGTCCTTTCTCCAATGTGTTTTTAGCACCTTTGCCAAAAATCTCCTGGCTCTAAATGCATGGGTTTGCTTTAAGGCACTCTATTCGGTTCCATTGTCTGTTTCTGTTTCTATGCTAATACTATGCTGTATTGATAACTACTGCTTTGTAGTGGATTTTGAAGTCAGGCAGCATTTGTTCTTTTTGATCAAAATGGCTTTGTCTATTCAGACGTTTTGTGGACTCATATAAATTTTGATAGGTTTGCATTGCATCTAAAATCATTTGGATGGTAAGGACATTTTTACAACAATGATTCTCTTAATCTGTGTACAAGAGAGGTCTTTCCACTTTTTTGTGTCTTCTTTAATTTCTTTAATCAGTGTTTTGTAATTTTCTATGTAGAGCTCTTTCATGTCTTTGGTTTCATTAGTTTCTATTTTTGTATCTATTGTAAATGAGTTACTTTCTTGATTTCTATTTCAGATAATTCACTGTTGACATGTAATACATTGATTTTTGAATCCTAAAACTTTGCCAAATTCACTTATCATTTCTAGTAATTTTGGGGGTCAATCTTTCTAATAGTATTCTAATAGTACTTTTGGCAGAGATTTCCACGTATAAGGTCATTTCATCTGCAAACAGTGACAATTTGTCTTCTTCTTTTCCAATGTGGATGCCCTTTATTTCTTCCTCTTGTCTAAGTGCTCTGAGTAGGACTTCCAGTACTATATGAATAAATGTGATGAATGTGGGTTAGGGTTAGGGTTAGTTTGTTTCCATTTTATTTGTTTCTGCTCTGTTCTTTACCATTTCTATCTCCTAATTTTTCATATTGTTTATTCTTATTTCAAATGAGATGTTAGGTTGCTTATCTGAGACTTTTTTATCTCTCTCTCTCTCTCTCTCTCTCTTTTCCTTTTCTTTCTTTCTCTTTACTTTCTTCTTTTTTCTTTTTTCTTTTCTCGGTATCGGGGATTGAACCCAGGGGTGTTCTACCTCCGCGCTACACCCCTGGTCCTATTTTTTTATACTTTATTTTGAAACCGGGTCTCACGAAGTTGCGGAGAGCTTACTAGGTAGAGAGAGAGAGAGAGAGAGAGAGAGAGAGACAGGGAGAGAGAGAGAGAAAGAGCTGAGGCTGGCCGCGAACCCGCATCCTCTGGTCTCTGCCTCCCAAAGTACTGGGATTACAAGCATGCGCCACCACGCCTGGCTCTTTACTTTCTTTATATAGGGTTTTGCTGTTGTCCCCATGCTGGCCTTGAATGTGCAATCCTCCCCTCTGAGCCTTTCCAGTAGGTGGGATCACAGGCATGCCCAACCTCATTCAATTAAAAACAGATTTTTTTCTGGTGTTGGAATTGATTGCTACAACCATAACTCTCAGTATTGCTTTTGCTATACCCCATAAGTTTTTGTATGTTGTATCTCATTTTCATTGGTTTCAAGACATTTTAAAACTTCCTTCTTGATCCTTTCCTTGATAGATTGGTTAATCAAAAGCAAGTTGTTTAATTTCCATGTATTTTCATAGTTTCCAAAGTTTATCTTGTTATTAATTTCTAAATTTATTTGCACTGTAATCACCTGTATATGGTTTAAATTTTGTTATATTTGTTGAGGTTTGTTCTGTGGCCAATCATAGGATATATTCTGGAGAATATTTCATGTACTAGTGAGAAAAATGTGTATTTGATAGCTGTTGGGCAGAGTGTCCTGTATATGTCTGTTAGATTCACTTGAACTAAGGTACAATGTACCTCTGAAATGCCCATTTAGATTTTCTATCCGTATGATCTATGCATTGCTGAAAGTGATCTGTGTGCCTAGATCATTGATCCATTTGAATTTGACTGTTGTTTAGGTTATAGGTTGGAATCTAGCTTCATTCTTCTACATATGGATATCTAGTTTCCCAGCACCACTTTTTGAAAAGGCTATCTTTTCTCCATTGTATATTTTTGGCACCTTTGTCAAAAATCAGCTGGGTGTATCTGTGTGGATTTGTCTCTGTATCTTATATTATACTCCATTGTTCCTAAGCCAGTACCATGCTATTTTTGTTACTATAGCTCTGTTGTGTAATTTGAAATCAGGTGTGATTCTTCTATCATTGTTATTACGCAGAATTGCTTTGGCTATTCTGGGTCTGTTATTCTTCATATAATTTTTTCAGGACTGATATTTTTCTAATTTTTGAAGCATGTCATTAAATTTTGATGGGGATTACACTCAATCTGTAGATTGCTTTTGGTAATATGGCCATTTAGGCAACATTTTTTTTTATGGAGCTGGGGATGGAACCCAGGGATATTCTACATTTAGCCTATACCCCAGCCCTATTTTATTATTTTATTTTGAAACAGTGTTTCACTAAGTTTCAGAAGACCTCACTAAGTCACTGGGGCTGGTGGCAAACCTGTGATTTTCCTGTCTCAGCCTCCCAAGTACTGGAATTACAAGTGTACACTACTGTTGGGCCCTCCACCCAGTGCCATGAAAGGGCATGGTGGATTAACACAAGCCTGCTCTAGAGTACCGAGCCTCTTCCACGTTGCAGTGACTCAGCATAACAATGGCAAAAATGGCGCTGGCAGATGCCGTGGAGGGAGGTCCTGCGATTAACCCCACCTAACCACAGGAGGGCTATTATAGGCAATTACCTCCTTCCGTGCTCGTGGACAACGGGTGCCTTCGCCTATGATAGGTTACAGGGGGGCGTGATCGGTCTGACCGTTCATGTTATTGGGCCCTGGCTTATTGCCGTGGAATTTCCTTTGTGGTTTTTACTTTCAAAGTGCAACTGTTTTCTAAATAGAGGAGAGCTTGCTTTGACCTGTCTCCCGGCTCTGTGGTGCTAATTGAGCCGCTGATACTCGCCACCCTGCTCAGCTGCTCCACTGTCGAGCTGGCCCAGACAGTCTGGTGCCCGGTATGAGGAACTTCTCTCTGCTCTGAAAATGCTGACAGGCTAGTCGGTCTGTGGGTGAGTGTACTCCCATAAAATATGGGAAAGTTGAATTCTAAACCTGACCCAGCCCTTGAATACCTTTGTCTCCTTTTGAAGAGCTGAGGATTAGATCTTTCTGACTCACAGGCAGCCCAGTCCTGGGATTGTCTGCTCAAGGTCTCCCCATGGCTCCCGGCCGGTAACCTCTTTGATTGGGAAACCTGGGATAAGGTGGAGACCCTCATTGAAAAGGCTCAGACAACTCAGGGAGAGATTCCCCCCTCTGGGGGTCCTCCCAACCATCTCCGCTCTTAAGGGGTGCTTCCCTCCTTGGCCCCCTAAGGAGGCCCATACTGAAAAAAACCCAAAGGCTGGATCTACACTCCCCAAGCCCCCTTCTACCCCTGAGCAGCCTTGAGAGGTGCAAGCCCTGCTAAATGGATGGATTTAGATCTGCTAATGTGTGTGCTGAAAGTTTCAACAGAAGGAATTTCTCTATCTCAGAGGAAGGATTTGACTGTTCTTTGTCCCAGGAAGGAGTAAGAAGATTGTCTGGGAACAGTCTGCCTGCTTGGATAAGTATTAACATTGTATGATCAATGACCTTGTGCTCATTTCTGATGCTCTAGAAGTGTATCTAAGGCCTGTGTGAAATAAAGTAGCTGCTGGTGGTATCAACCTCAGTCCTTCCGATTCTTTCCTTTTGTTTCCATTTTCTTTTCTTCTATATTCTGTTTTTTCTCAATCCTCACTCCCCGTTTCAGGGACCAATCGACTTTTGCCGGTGTGAAAACGGGGGTACAGTGAAGGACTCCTCCACAAAAAAGGGAACGCTCGGAAAAAAGTAAAAAGGGGGTGCGGTAAGGAACTATCGGAAGTAATGTAAATACAATATTGAGAAAAATACAATATGGGCCAAGAAAATAGTCATTTGCTTTTTGTACATATGCTTAAGGATATGCTTCATGCCCGAGGAGTCAAGGTAGGGCACCAGCAATTGTGTAACTTTTTTAGATTTTGTAGAAAAAGTGTGTCCATGGTTCCCTGAGGAAGGGACAGTAAACTTGGAAACACGGCAAAAGGTGGGCAAATGTTTGCAGGATTACTATGATGATCATGGTCCAGGGAAAGTACCTGTAGATACTTTTAGCTTGTGGTTATTAAAGATTGCTTGGATTTCAGACATGAGAGGGAAAAGGCACAAACGGAGAAACGGAAAGGAGGAGGTAAAAAGAACGTGCTGAGTGCTGCCAGGGAAAGAGAAGCAGCAAGGGAAAGTGAAACTAAGCTTGAATCAAAAGCCTTGCAATCCTTTTTTGGCAGAGTCCTTAGATCCAGGAGATGCAGAGATTTTAGAAGAGGAGGCTACTAGGTATCATCAGGGTGATGATTTCCCTCCTTTAATAGCTTTAGCACAGCCAGAGAAAGAGCAGGACGGGTGTCAGCATGAGGTGAAGGAAGAGTGCCAGTGTAAGGTGCAGAAGTTAAAGGATGAGGTGGAAGATTTGGCACGTCAAATAAAACTTCTGCAGGGAACGCGCAGTAGTCGTCGGTCAAGTCCCGCTCGTCCTTTATCTTTAGTATCATCTTTACAGGCTGCGGTTAATCAGGCAGCCCAGCAAGGGGAAGATATCATTGGGTTTCAGTTGTTTCCTGTTACAGAGCATGATTGGGAGCATGGAAAAGTGAAAGTAAAATCGCAGTGTGTTATTTTTTGTTGTTGTTGTTTCTTCTCTATCGTTACTCAGAAGCTATTCAAAGGTTAATTCTCTGGTATCCTAAGGAGATAAACAGTGGTTGTGGGGTGTTTGCCTGCCATGGAGGAACAAAGTGGCCACCTGAATACATTTAATTCAGTGTCACCCATGGTAGGCTGACCCAGCATTGCCATCTGTGCAGATTTATATCTACGTGTGTGTCTGTGTGTCTGTGTGTGTGACTTTTGTTCACTACCTGTTAATGTTGTCATGTCGTCAATGTAATGTGTCTATCTATATGGTACCATAAAGAGGCTTATTAAATGAGCGCTCATTAAATTTAAAGAAAACATAAGATCAAATACCTCTAAGTTCACGTGACTTAAATCCTAAAAACGGAATAAATCTAAGATATGTTCATGAGATTAAAATAAAAATGTCCTTAAAATTATTAACAAATGCCTTTTTCTCCTAGGTAAATAATCAATCAAAATCATGTTTCTGTAAGAGGTTACAAATACAATGTATATTGGTTTTAAAGTTTTTTTTCTCTTTTTCTTGGTAGGAAAGGGATTTTAGAACACTAATGATGTTTATTTGATGTCTTATTTTTTTAAGAATGATCTATAATTAAATTGGGTATATACAAAAAGTAATTGATACTTTAAAATGTTCTTGCCTTCTTAGGATCTACAATTACAATTCAGTCAGATAAGTGGGCTTCTAATTTGCCAGAACTATGGATGCTCTCGACAAGTTAGTCCAAAGAGTAATCAAGAAATAAAATGTTTTAAATGCGAAGCTTTTAGTCACATTAAAAAGCAATGTCCTAAACCTAACAATGAAAATAAAAATTGACAGAATAACAAAGGGCCAAGCCGATGCCCTCGATGTAAAAAGGGAAAACATATGGATTCATCTACCTGTGAATCTCTGGGGGAGAGATGTGATGAGTAAGATGGGAGTGTACTTGTATAGCCCTAGTGAAACTGTATCTCAACAGATGTTTAATCAAGGATTATTGCCCAGTTCAGGTTTAGGAAAAAATAGCCAAGGAATGTCAGAACCTTTGTGCCCCATTAGGAGGCCCCCCCCGAGAAGGTTTAGGGTATTTTTAGAGGAGGCCACTGGACAGCCTGTACTCCACGCAGATCCTATAACATGGATGAGTGAGGAGCCTGTGTGGGTGGATCAATGGCCTCTCACAGCTGAGAAGATACAGGCCGCCGAGCACTAAGTGCAGGAGCAGCTTGACAGCGGTCACATTGAACCCTCTAGTTCCCCTTGGAATTATCCAATTTTTGTCATTAAGAAAAAATCAGGAAAATGGAGATTATTACAGGACTTAACACAAGTAAATAAAACCATGGAAATAATGGGAGCTTTACAGCCTGGGTTGCCGATTCCTGTGGCAATTCCAAAAGATACTTTAAAAATTATTTTAGATTTAAAAGATTGTTTTTATACTATATCCCTAGCCCCTCAAGATTGTAAAAGATTTGCTTTCAGTGTACCTTCTGTCAATTTTAAAGAGCCCATGAAAAGATATCATTGGAAGGTGTTGCCTCAAGGAATGGCTAATAGTACAACTTTGTGCCAGAAGTTTGTAGCTCAAGCAGTATCAACAGTGAGGAGGCAATATGGGCAGGTATGTATTATTCATTATATGGATGATATTCTATTAGCTCATAAGCAAGAAGGAGTGTTGCTTGCTGCCTATGCCTGTTTGCAAGAGACTTTAAAAGAACAAGGATTGGTTATTGCTCCTGAAAAAGTGCAAACTAAGTCACCGTATAATTACTTAGGGCATACCCTATATCCTAAGGTAATTCAACCACAAAAGATTCAAATCAGGAAAGATAAGTTAAGAACTTTGAATGATTATTGGGAGACATTAATTGGCTTCGTCTATATTTAAATATTTCTACAGGAGAGTTAAAACCCTTGTTTGATATTTTAAAAGGAGATTTCAACCCTACATCAGAGAGGACTTTAACTGAGGAAGGTAGGCAAGCATTACAAATAGTGGAATCAACTATAGAACAACGACAAGTACAATATCTGGATTATACCAAAAGTTGGGTAACTTATATCCTCTCCATCACCCATACTCCTACTGCTGTTTTATGGCAAGAAGGGCCATTGCTATGGATTCATTTACCTGTATCTCCTTCTAAAGTTTTAACACCGTACTGGGAAGCAGTTGCATGCTTAGTACAAATGGTCAGAATGGAGTCCAGAAAGTATTTTGGAAAAAAAACCTGTTTTAATAGGAGTTCCATTCACTAAACAGCAAGTAAATTGGTTATTTCAAAATGTGGATTCTTGGGCAATTGCTTTCGCAGCTTTTGAGGGAGAAATTGATAATCATTATCCTAAAGATAAATTGTTACAATTTGTAAATAATAATGCTTTAATTTTTCCAAAACTTATGAAACAGGAACTTTTAGCAGATGCTTTGTTAATATTTACAGATGGATCATCTAATGAGAAAGCAGCATGTGTTATTCAAAATAAATGTTTTTCTTTTAAAACAGCTCCTGCATCAGCACAAGTAGTAAAATTAAGAGCTATAGCTACAGTATTTCAGCAATTAACCACAGTTGCTTTTAATTTGTATACCGATAGTCATTATATAACTAAAGTTTTACAAGTTCTTAAAACTGTTGCCTATGTAAATACTGCTAATGTTCAAGTAAGAGAATTATTTTTACAAATTCAGCAATGCATTCATGATAGGAAGCATCCTTGTTTTGTAGGTCATATAAGAGCTCATACAGGATTACCTGGTCCTTTAGCAGCAGGAAATAATTTAGCAGATCAAGTTACTGAGATAGTGGGATTATCTCAAATAGATCAGGCTCAGCAGTCCCATGCCTTGCACCATCAAAACAGTCAAGGACTCAGAAAACAGTTTCCAATTACCAGGGAAGCGGCTAGACAAATTGTAAAACAATGTGCTTCCTGCCCAGAACAAATTTCAGTACCACATTTTGGAATCAATCCTCAAGGCTTAAGACCTAATCACTTATGGCAAATGGATGTGACACATGTGGCAGAATTTGGTAGACTAAAGTATGTGCATGTTGCTATAGATACATATTCAGGATTTCTCATGGCTACTGCACAGACTGGGGAAGCAACTAAACAGGTAATTGCACATTGTTTAAAATGTTTCTCCCTTGTGGGAGTCCCTGCAGTCATAAAAACAGATAATGGATCAGGATATACAAGTCAGGCATTTAAAAAAAAATTGCCATCAATTTAACATTGAGCATAAAACTGGTATTCCTTACAATCCTCAAGGCCAAGGGATTGTGGAATGTGCCCATGGGGCCATAAAAGTGCAATTATTAAAAATAAAAAAGGGGGCATTATACCCCCAATTCTTTGAATCATTCACTTTTTATTTTAAATTTTTTAAATGTGGATGTACAAGGCCGCTCTGCTGCAGATAGATTTTGGCATCCACGCACTCAAGATACTTATGATCAAGTGAGATGGAAGGATCCTTGCACGGGACAATGGCATGGTCCCGACCCAGTGTTAATATGGGGACGAGGGCATGTGTGTGTTTTTCCGCAGGACGCAGAAGGGGCAAGGTGGCTTCCTGAGAGGTTGGTGCGGTTTGCTGGACGAGTACCTGAAAAGGAGCTGGAGAATGAAGATGCCGTGGCAGATGTGGCTGATAACAGTATTTCTACAGATGACCTCGGCTGAAATATACTGGACTTATGTTCCTGATCCGCCTGTAATAACCTTGGTCGGGCCATGCATTTTTAATGCCCTAACCTCCTTCCTACAAAAGCGACTCCACGCCATCCAAATCCATCAAATGGAGATCCGGTATCAGAGTTTGGCCAATCAATATGAGGGCCCCAACTGTTAAACCCCAGCCCGATCGATTGCCAGAGACAGGTAAGATCCTGCTGGATCAGATGAACCTAAGACAGGGGACCCAGCTAGCTCTGGACCTCCCCCACTATGGGCACCTTCTGAATCCTGAGCAGGACAACCTAAGACAGGCACGACCACCAGTTTTAAACAAAAGAGGGGGAGATGTTGGGCCCTCCACCCAGTGCCATGAAAGGGCATGGTGGATTAACACAAGCCTGCTCTAGAGTACCAAGCCTCTTCCACGTTGCAGTGACTCAGCATAACAATGGCAAAAATGGCGCTGGCGGATGCCACGGAGGGAGGTCCTGCGATTGACCCCACCTAACCACAGGAGGGCTATTATAGGCAATTACCTCCTTCCGTGCTCGTGGACAATGGGTGCCTATGATAGGTTACAGGGGTGCGTGATCGGTCTGACCGTTCATGTTATTGGGCCCTGGCTTATCGCCCTGGAATTTCCTTTGTGGTTTTTACTTTAAAAGTGCAACTGTTTTCTAAATAGAGGAGAGCTTGCTTTGACCTGTCTCCCGGCTCTGTGGTGCTAATTGAGCCGCCGACACTCGCCACCCTGCTCAGCTGCTCCACTGTCGGGCTGGCCCCGACACACTACTGTGCCCGGCTTTAGACAACATGTATTTCCTTGTCTAAGAACATCAGTTGTCTTTCCTTTTTTTTTTTTTTTTGCAGTACTGGGTATTGAACCCAGGGGTATTCTACCCCAACTTACACCCCCAGCCCTATTTTTTTTATTCTTTATTTTGAACAGGGTCTCACTAAGTTGCAGAGGGCCTCACTAAGTAGATGAGGCTGCCTGCGAACATGCCATCCTCCTCTCCCAGCCTCCCAAGTACTGGGATTGCAAGCATGCACCACCACATCTGGCTTTATCTTTCCATTCAATAATTTGTTTCTTCAGTGTTATATCCCACAAGATATCTCCATTTTTGTTTGACTCATGATATCCTAGATGATGTCTCCATTTATATTTGATTGTAAGAATTTACTTTCTTGAATTCTTCTATCACCAATTTACCATTGAAAAGTGTATTGTTTAATCTTCATGATTTTGTATTGTTTGTGCAGATTTTCTTGCTATTTATTTCTAATTTCCTTTCATTATGATATGATAAGACACAAAGGATTAGCTCTCTTATCTGATAAGATGCAAGGAATTCACACAGACACACACACACTTATTTGCTAAGAGTGCTAATTGCTAATTTGCTATTAGTGTTAATTTGTGGTCTATTTTGGAGAAAGTTCTGTGAGCAGTTAAAAAACGTGAATTTGGTTGTTCTTAAATGAAATATTCTATAGATGCCTCTCCAATCATGGCTGATGCAGCTTCTCTTATAGGAGCAAGAGGTAGACTTGATATCTGTATTGGTCAGGGTTCACTAGATTAACAGAATTCACAGAATGAATATATAAAAAAGGGGTTTCTTAGATCAGCTCACAATGTAGTCCTGAGTTTCAACTGCATGTGAAGAATCAGAGGAATCAGTAGCTGGTCGGGCGGTCTAAGAGCTGGAGCCTTAGGATTGAAGCAACCACCAATTCAGTCCAGTCCAAGATTTGAAGATAAGGAAGCTCTTTGGAAAAACGATGGTGAAGTTTCAGTTCGAAGGCTGGAGGCTGACAATCTCAGATGAGAGCAGAAGATCAAGAAGCTCTTCAAGGAAACGGCAAAGTTGGACACACGATCTCAGACGAGAGCAGATGCGTTTTCTTCAGGAAGAGTCGCGGCTCCCTCTACATGGCTTTCTCTTTCCTTTATCCAAGTCCTGCACCTATCAGAACCCTGGTACCCACATTTAGGGCAGGACTTCCAGTTCAATCTGCTGTTATACAACCAAAGTCACATGATCTTAGGTGGGTCAAGTTGACAAACCAGACCAACTATCACAATGGCATCCTAGTTATGCTGATTCTGCAGGATCACACAATACATCCCAGAAACATCAAGAAAGAGAGAGAGACAGAGAGAGACAGAGAGAGACTAGGGTCCCAATATCCCTTCAAAGGCATACACACAATGACCTCACTTCCTACCACTAGACTCCACCATCTAAAAGTTCTAACATATCTTGTTAGTGAAATCACCTGGAAACCAATCCTTAAATATCCAAGTCTTGAGGGGACATGTAAGATAAAAGCATAAATTTAGGAAATGATTTATACAGTGCTTGTTCTTCATAGGACAACAAGCTACCATTGAGAGGCACCCCTACTTTTCTCCCCTTTTTTACAGTGTAAAAGATTAAACTCAGTGCCTTGAACATGATAGACAAATACCTCAAACTTATTCAAAAGCTTTGTATGCTGTGGGGAGAGATTCAGATGATGAAATTCATTCATGGAAAGGCAAAAATTGTAACAAACTAATAGGGATGTTTAGGATTGTAATGTCCTCACTTCTATGCCTGATTTAACTAGTATATTTGTGTATCAATTACACTTTCTTTTAAGCCAATGTGGAGTTAAAAGTCTGAGGTAATAGCTCAAACCAGTCATTCTAAATCTTATTTTGTATAACAATCATGTGAAGCTTTTTAAAAATGTGGTTTCCTAGCCCTACCCACAGATTTCTGACAAGGGAGGTCTAGCTGAAATTCTCAGAGCTATATTTTTATCTAGATACCTCAAATGTCATTCTACAAATGCTGCCTAGTGGTTAGTTACATTGGAAAAACAGTATACTAAGGAGACATTTTTAGTGGAATAAGCGTGACAGTATAAAAAATAATTTGCCATTCTGCATGGTCTGGACATGAATATAATTCATTTGATCTTATTCGTATTCTACTTCCAACAGAAATATTTGTTTTGGCTAAATATTTGCATGAATATACTGGAAGCTTAAACCACTATGCTAGGATTTTCAACTGATGGGTGTTCCAGAATTTAGCCTCAATGGATAAAAAAGAATAAAGGAACAAGTGTTGATCAGAAAATTATAGTAATAATTTTATTGTTGTTTGTATATATCTTAGAAAAAATTTAATTCTTCTAGGATAAAGAATAAAGAATTTAAGCGTGTTGGTGTGATGCATGCCTATAGTCCCAGTACTTGGGAGACTGAGACAGGAGTATCACAGTTACATCATCAGTCTACTTTTTCTTGGCAACAAAGAAAGAAAGAAAGAAAGAAAGAAAGAAAGAAACAAACAAACAAACAAACAAACAAACAAACACACTTTTGAGAATGAACAGCCTATCCAATGTATGGCACTAGGAAACATGGATATCCCAACATGGAAGACTGATTCTTGACTCCTCTTACCTTGTACAAAAATCCTCTCAAAATGGATCAAAGACCCAAATGAAAGGCCTGAGACTCTAATAGTACTAGAGGAAAACATGGGGCAAGTACTTCAAGAATGGGGATAGGCAATGATTTGGATGGGACCTTAAAAGTATAGGAGACAAAAGCAAAAATTGACAAATGGAATTACGTCAAACTAAAAACCTTCTGCACAGCAAAAAATGAACAGAGTTAAGAGGAAACCTATAGTATGGGAGAAATATATTTGCCAACTATTCTTCTGACAAAGAGATAATGTCCTAAATACATAAATAACTAAAAAAACTTAACAGCAAAAACAATCCAATTTGAAATGAGCAAATGATCTGAGTATACAATTTTCTAAAGAAAAAATTCAAGTGACTAACGAATCCATGAAAAATCATTAGCCACCAGGGAAAGGCAAATCAAAACTCCAATGTAAAACTTAGAATGCACCAAGTTAGAATGCTTATTATGAAAAATACTGGTAAGGATGTGGAGGAAAAGGCATCTTTATACACTGTTGGTTGGAATAGAAGAAATGAAAAGCAGAATCACCGTATGATCCAGCTCTCTTATTCTTGTGAACATATCCAAAAGAAATGTAAACAGAATACTAGAAAAGTACCTGCATATACATTATGGCTGTACTATTCACGATATCTAAGAAGTGGAATCAGTCAGGGTACCCATCAATAGATGAATGGATAAAGAATATGTAATACACACACACACACACACACACACACACACACACACACACACACATTGGGATATTATTCACTATAAAGTAGAATGGAATCCTGTCATTAGCAGCAAAATAGATGGAATTGTAGGACATTAAGTGAAATAGCCAGACACAGACAAATGATTACTGTATTTTATCTCATATTCTTGTGTCATTGTTGGGAAAAAGCAGAATGGTAAAACACTTTGTTCCTAAAATGCTCCTCTCTGTGCCTTAGAACACAGCCAAGTTAAGGGAGTAATGATAGCAAATTTTGGCCATAATGTTCCGATACATATTATCGTGAAGGGAACCTTCTCTCTTGTATGGTGGGTATTAGGACAGTTAGTGATATCTACAGAAAGCTGTTTTCTGGCATATAGGCTAAGTTCCTTAGGAGACTGGTTTTATATTGGGACAAAGAAAGCTAATCTAACGATGACATTGCTTTTGTGACCTAGGAAACTAACCCATAACCCCCCTTCCTCTTGTAACTGGTGCAGAGCACAATTGTGGAGAGGATAAGTCCTTGACCCACCAGCCAACACTGGACAAACCATTTTGAGGAATCACGGTGCTACATTCTAGAAAAGCACTGGAGGCACTATGAGTGTGTCACCACACCTAACAATAATTTTTTAAGTTAATTTTTAAAGTTAATTTTTAAGTGCCTAGATGGCAGAGTTCTATTCTACTGTCAAGGGAAAACACAATAATTCTGTAAGAGTTCTGAGGAGCTCCCTGGTTTGGGAAAGGGTAACTCACCTCAGGACCCTTGGGGTCCTTGACTTCTATGGCAGAAAGAATTTCAGCATGTGCCAGTCAGAGAAAAAGACAGATTTTATTTAGGATAAGTGGGAATACACGTTCAAGGGAGAACGAGGGCCACCTCGACATTGTGAGAGAGGCCCCTGGGACCTTTGTAATCCTTATCTTATAGGGGACCCCGAGAGGGGGGTGGCTAGGGGCACATGGCGGGGATGGGGTATCATGGGATGGCAGATCTCCTTTCTTTGAATTTTCAGGTTCTCACCATTTCATTGGTAGGTGGTGGTGCTAGACAAAAGGTGAGACTTTTGGGAGATTTTTCCTCCCAGGAACTTGAGGTATGAAGATGGGGTGTGGGGCTGGACAAAAGGTGGAACCTCCTCTTTGGAATCTAGCATCTCAGGAATTTCAGGTGTGAAGCTAGGCCATTATGATTAAAAGTGTAGATCAGGCTTTTTTTTTTTGAGAAGGAAGTAAAGGGCAGGCCAGATGGGTTATTATTATTAAAAGTGTATAGGCCAGGCCTGTTGAAGACCTTTGCCTAAGAAAAGGAAAGGCCAGGCCTGCTATTATAATGACAAGTGTGGCCCATTAAGGGCTTTTGTCTACGAGCAAGCAGGCTCTGTAAAATGAAGCTAAGGATTATGAAGTTTTTTTAGATTTTCAAACTATATTTTCCCTTTCCTGCCCAATTTGTCTCCTTTCTACCTAATATTTTATTTCTTCTATCCTACCTCACTACCAGCAAGAAGTTGATGGGAACCACAGTGTAAACTACAAGATACATATGATTGTTTTAAAGCACCATAGACAATTAAACTACTTGGCAGGTTGTTTCCAGGAGAACAGGACCTGGTTCCTGTCTTTTCCAATGTATGCAAAGTCCTTGTATTGCACTAAAATCATAATGACACTGGGGCTATTAGACAGATGCTGTTAAACAAGACTGACTGTGCTCTTACTCTGCCTTTGTTCCTTCCATTCCCCCAACCCCTTTGAAGTTTACAGTTTTAATTCTACTTTATTCTTAAAATCCTATCTAGAGAAAATAAAATATAGCTAGAGGACAGAATAAGGCAAACACATTTGTAACCTCTACTTGGGTCAAATATAGAACTTGGGCTTCCTTCTTCATGAACTTACAACTGACCATGGGGTGTAGGCATAAACACATTTAATGTAATTGCCACAGCAATAATAATGTTTATAATGTTAAAATTATTTTGCTCTCTGCCACTACTACTACCTAACATCAGAACACATGTCATGTGCTAGGCATATATATTATTTTAAGTCATGTTCACAACTCTAAGGGGTGGCGACATTTTATAAATGAAGAGAATGAAGTAGAGACAGGATGATTCATACAAGATCATGTAGCTTGTACTTGGTGGACCCCCTATGCACAACTAAGCAATCTTATTTAACACTTGTAGGCCAGCATTCCATAACTGTCAATACTTAACTTATACCTTCTAATTTACTTCTTGATTTTGAATCTTTTACTCTTCTTGCCTCTCCTCTCTTTTATTCATCTTTATTGGAATAACTTCTCTAATAAATTGAAATGCCAAGTTCGTGATCCCACCAAAGACCACCAGGAGCCAGTTCCGATGCAAAGCACACGAGGGTCCTTTATTCAAGCTTGAGCTTGGGCTCCTGACGTGAGCCCACCCTCCCCTTTACATTGATAGGTTAGTTTAAAACATAAGCCTGTTGGCGTTCTCTGGTTGGTCTAGTTTTTGCGCCTTAGGTGAGGGTCCTCATTAGGTAAACATTTGCCATATAAGATGACCTTTAAGCTGATTGGATGGGCCCTAAGTCTCTGTCTTAAGGGTGTTCTGGAAGGGAGGGGGCTCCCTGCCTCAGGTCAGAGTGACCTTGTCTGGTGGTCTGGAAATTCCAGGCCAGGGTGTGCTCAACACCGATTGGCTGTTGCTGGGGTAAAATCAGATTAGCACATTTAATGATTTCAGCAGGGTCTGGGACAATAAACTATGGGAAACAGAAACTTAACTTCTAGAAAAACAGATACGTAGGCCTACTCCACTTAAAACCTTAACTGAAGCCTGTCATGGCGTCGCTTTGGTCCTTCAAAATCACTTGCATGCAAATCTATGTCCTAGGTCATTATTATCTTCCACACTGAGAAAGAATTGTTGCAGTGAGTTTGCTAAGTCTTTGGTTGATTAGAGTTGAAATAGCTGTAAATACTAAGAAAGTGCTAAAGGGATTCAATTTTCTGCAATTCCTTTTCAGCTATTAAAGATACAATCACATTTTTTGAGAACTAACTACATTGTCAAATATGATTTCCCTGTGAATCCATGTGCAGTATTTCTGCAAATGAACTACTGATGAGACTGCTTCAACCTAGCAATGTGGTTCTAATAAACTGTTACTCAAAAGCAAATGAATAAGAACTCACTAGAGCAGGATATTGTACCTTACACTTCCAGTTACACTTACACTGTGTGATGGCACTGTTCTAGATGCTCTCTATATAGTGATTTACTTATTCTCTCCAAGAGAAGCATGAACAACCTACTATTTCACTCCAGGTACCTGAGCTAGAGAGGATAAATTCCACGACCAAGGTCTCACAAGCACTGTTTCTACAATAATAGCAGCATTAGTAGTTATTGAGGCACTATAAATTGCAAGGCAGTTTAGTGTAAAGGACCTAGGAACAGGAAAGTTTAAGAGAAATCATCTGTAGAACAAACAGAAACAGAGAAGTTTGATAATACATATTTATGACAATGGCCAGGCAAATACACTACAAGTTAAACTGAAACTTCAGCCTCTTCTGTCGGCCAAATTTTAAGAATAGCTGGTGTAAACACATTTCAAGAGTTATCAAGGAAATGATGGGGGAGGCAGAGGCACACAAAGATGGCACCAGGAAATTAAAGGAGCCCGCCAAACTCCAAGATAGTAGAAATTCAAACTAGGGATTGAAAGTAGACTTTGGACATTGGGTCCCAGGATCCAAATCAGACCAATCACAAGGGAACAAGTTAGGGAATCAAAAAATAGGCTAAAAACTGGTCTCCCAGAGCTTCAGTGACTACCCTTCTTTGGGACCCCTCTCCTTCCCTTCTCAGAGTGGGGGAGCTTTTCTGTCTCTCTATCCCCATTTTACTTGACTTACAAATAAACTTCCATGCTTGTACACTTCCCCTTCTGTTGTCCATGACTTTGTTTGTGGACTTTGTGGGACAAAGGACCCACTAAGAGAATAACCTGGTATCATAATCATGATAGTATCAATGATAATATCACACTTTTCTCCACTGCCTAATCTGATTATATACCACAGCACTAAAATGAGGGGATAAATATTTTTTCCAGATTCTACTTGGGTTGGAATAAAGAAAATTACAATTCTGAAGGAAATAGAAAATTAATATTATATGCTTCATATTTTTCTCTATGCTCTAAGGAAAATGCATTCTAATATTTATGGGGCTCAAATTCAGACATACCCAATATCTAGAATTTCTTATTATTTATGTTGTCTGTCTTTAAGAAAAAGAGAGGGTTTTAAAAAATTTTCAGTGCAATTTTCTATCTTCGTTTAAGTAACTCACATTATGTTATCTTGTTTAAATTTTATTTATTTATTTATTTATTTATTTATTTATTTATTTATTTATTTTTGCGGTACCGGGGATTGAACCCAGGGGCGTTCTACCTCCGTGCTACACCCCCGGCCCTATTTTTTTATACTTTATTTTGAAACCGGGTCTCACGAAGTTGCCGAGGGCCTCACTAAGTAGAGAGAGAGAGAGAAAGAGAGAGAGAGACAGGGAGAGTGAGAGAGAGAAAGAGCTGAGGCTGGCCGCGAACCCGGATCCTCCGGTCTCTGCCTCCCAAAGTACTGGGATTACAAGCGTGCGCCACCACGCCTGGCTTAAATTTTATTTTTATTGACATAACAATTGTACAGAATCATAGGGTGATGACACTTTACCATATGTATAAGTTGTCAAATAAGCAAATCAGGCTAATTGACATATTTATCACTTCATATTTTTATCATTGGGGTTGAAAACATTTAATATTCACTCTTTTTATTTCTGAATTATACATGATTAACAATCCTCATCTTGCTGTGAAATAAATTACCAGAACCTATTCCTCTTGTCTAACTGAAATTTTTCTCTTTGACCAATATTTCTTCTTCCCCACTCCACACCCTCAGCCTCTGGTAACCACCATTCTACTCTCTACTTCTCTGCTTCCTAATTTGTAGAGTCCACATGTACATATGTACCCATTTTATGGTGGTGTCCAAGTATCCATCACTCTCCTAGCCCCATCCCTATAGGACTTGAGACTCCTTTAACCCTTGCCTTGGGATCTCTATCTTAACTGACTGGAACCTCCATAACTTACTGATGTGGTGATTCCCAATTCATGTTTTTCTGATCCCCAATACAGTGACTCTGAGAGACTTGTTCTACTGCCCAGGTGAACCCTAAACTACCAGACTTATATCAGTGTCCACCTCTAATTTTGTGACCTACACCTGAATCCAGTGTCTCCCCATCTTGATGATCTCTCTCATCCCTACTGGGACCATTTTCCCTGTTCCACTGTTCCTGAGGTCTCCTTCCCGTGTGATACCCAACCCACTGACTCTGTAATCCCCTCCAATTCTGACCCCTCCTTGGTGGAAATATTGTTTTCTCAACTATTATCACATGCAACTCCATTTCTATATAGTCATCTTTTTTTCTATTCCAATATACCATTCCCTGGTGTTTGTGATACTTCAAGAACAGCCTCTGAGCCTCATTTTATAATCACACCGCTTAAACACCCGAGGCATTTATCAAAGAGCTTTTTTATCTATACAAAGCAACTTTGGCTTGACAATCAGAAGTGACAAACGATACTTCTTAGTTAATGGCTTCTAGGAATGTATTAAACAAAGACAAATAGCATTCAGCAAGTGTGATGGAACACTGCGCCCTTTCCAAGGATGCAGTGATAGGAGAGAAAGGCACCATGCTGTGCAGGGTTTTGTTTCCATCATCATTGCAAGTTTATTTGACTATGTTATATGTTGATTTCTTTGTAATACATTTTTTGTGGTACTGGGAATTGAACCCAGGGGCATTCTACCTCTGAGGTACACACCCCCAGCCCTGGTTTTTTAAATATTTATTTTGAAACATAATAAGGGTTGATGAGAGTCTCACTACTAGTTGAGGCTGTCCTTGAACCTGCGATCCTCCCGTCTCAGCCTACCAAGTACTGGGATTACATGTGTGTACCACCATGCCTGGCTTCTTATAATACATTTTTATTTTATTCATTTATTTTTAAAATGTGGTTTTATTGGTGCGTTATAGTCTCACATCACAATGTAAATCAAGTTGACAGGAACATACATGCACACAGCACTTGGTGCCCCCCGCCTTCCCTCCGCCCCTCAATACAGAGTACTGAGATTGATGTTGGTATATTCTTATATGTACACATGGTCGATGGTGTTGATTCCATTAATGAAATTCATTCTCCCCTTCCCCTTCCCTTACACCATTTCCTTGATTCCACTAAGGGTTCTCCACTATTGTCTTGAGTCTCTTTGGTATCCCTGCTACTCCCTAGCTTGCACATATTAGAGAAAACATATGGCCCTTCTCTTTCTGTGATTGGCTGATCTCACTTAACATAATGTTCTCCAGTTCCTTCCATTTTCTTGTAAGATATATTACTTTGTTCTTCTTTATTGCTGAGTAGAATTCCATTGTATGTATTTCCCATAATTTTGTGATCCATTTGTCTGTTGATGGACACCTAGATTGTTTCCATAATTTGGCTATTGTGAATTGTGCTGCTATTTACATTTTTTAAACTAGAAGTAATTGAAGCAGAGAAAAACGAAGTCCTTTCTCAGGAAATACTCAACTCTTGAAATTTAATTGGCTTATTTTTACATGTTTCACTTAAAGAGTGGAATAGTGAAAGTTCTATTTCTAAGCAGGATGTGATTTTAGACTGTTCAGGTAGGTTGACTTTTTATTAAGATGCTGGGGTTCTTTTGTGGTCATTGTGTATTATTGTTTTTTCAAATCATCCAGCACATCCTGCTTTGTGATTTTTGTCCAAGCATCAGGGATTTTACCTTTATTTGCAAATTTTTTCTTATATCTTTCTTCTAGTTTTGATCTGAAGTGTGAGACAAACCATTTCCAATATGGCTGGGTGGATGAATCTGGGGTGATGCTCCATGTGGCACAATCCCTTCCTGCCTGCCGATAGTTCTTATATGGAATTTCATGATCACGACTTAAAACAAGTGAGCAATTACTTGCTACTAAACTAGAACAGCAATCAGTGGTAAAGTCTTCTGTTTTATACCATGACACTCCTCTGACAGCCTGAGGACGGTGGAATGGAACACTGTGGTCTCCATCATGGTTAGGAATTGTGTTTGTACAAATTGCATTACAAAAAGGACATTGATTCCAGCAGCCACAGAGATGTGCAGAGAGGATTTTCTCAATTGTAGGAACCATCTCATCTATGGGAACACTTGAACAATTCTGTTCTACAATGTTCATTGCAGGATCCAAAGCTGCACTCATGGCTTCTTTGAGAAACTCAATATCTTTTATCTCCTGGTGCTCAATGCTTACCAAGTCACTTCGTGGAAAGACCAAGTTGTTCCCCAGATGATCACAGAACAAATCCAACCACTGAGATGCAGTGCTGCTTTTATCTTGAGCTACTGCTGTGGATTCATGAATGGCAGAGAGGATGGCATTCTTGATGTCATCTAAACTCATTTTTAAAAAAGTCTGTATTTTCTTTCCTCCTTTGTCTGAGTAGTATCTTTTAATATGTTCATTAATGTAACACATAAAAAACGATTCTGGATTATGAATGTACTGCCAATATTTATCAAAGTTTTCTTCTTCGGCCAGAGAGATGAGAACATGTTTCTCCAGATTAGCCCTGTTTCCATTGAATGCAGGGCAGGTAGCTCGCATGTCCCCAGCTATTTTAGGGGCCATTTTTCCCCATATGGTGTTGGACACAGCAGGAGTGAGCTTGTTCCACAGAAAATCAACAAATGTTTTGATGGAGGTGGCTCCTTGGCAGGAAATCTTAAAACACATGAAGAAGTCATCTTTCTTGCTTTCTAGATAGTTCACAGGATCATTAGCTGTTTTAAATGCCCTGTGCATTTCCTTAAAACTCTTTGATGCCTTTTGGAATAAACACAAAGACAAATCAATGTTGTACTTGCTTGTAAATGTGTATCTTTTCTCAGTGGGTGCAGATTTCACTTCCTCTTCTATTATTCTCAGGATTTCATGAAAGTCATTTTGATTGTAATCACGCTTTTGATTCCTAATATTGCTCATAGTTTTGTGAAATCTTGAAGAAATGCAGTTAGTTGTCCTATTAATGGACTCCTTGTCACAAGCCTCTAAAGTCTTTCTCCAAATCACAAAGTCACTACTCATTTGGATATGTTTGCCATAATCAATTTCAAAGTTCTCTTTAGGTTTTTCCTTCAGTTTCTCTGTTATGTTTTTCTCCTTTTTGTAATATTCCAAAAGGATGCTTTCAGAATCCACATCAATGTTAGGCTCTGTGACATGAGGTTGAGTGGATGACACCTCACAGACCCACTTTTTCCAAAGTTGATTGAATTTCTCATACAGCTCTTCATCATTCACTTCTTTACCCTTTATTGTTAAAGCTAAGTTTCGACTCCTCTCTAGTAATTCATTTTCATAGCCTGTCTTTTTCTGATCCAGTCTTTCTTTACCTTTCTTTAGACAAATAAGTTCATTGGCTTTGTTTCTGATGTTAGAAACAAGTGCCTCTTTGAGGAGTAGTAGCTTTCCTTCAAAATTTGCTTTCCATTGAACCAGTATTTCACTCTCTGGGTCTTCATTAAAATATTTTTCCAGGTCTTGCTTGATGGATTCATATTTCTCTGCAATTGGAGCTTCGATTGTGCTTGCTTTGAGTGTCTGAATCTTTCCATTCTGAATCTGGTTGTTCAGCTGGTTCTGCAGGTCCAGCACATGACTCCTCAGCTCCCAGGTCCATTGGTTGTACATGGTTTCCAGTTTGCTCATGGCCATGACCTCTCGGGTGTTCCTGAAACTGAAAATAAAGTTCTCACTCACCAGGGCTCTCCACAAATCTT
>PVJS01018360.1:0-34979 GCA_004027185.1 Glis glis | reverse complement strand
CGCGCGGGCGGTCCGGTACCTGATGCACAAGGGGCCCGGCGAGGTGGCCGGGGGCTGCCGGGGTGGGGCGCGCGCGGGCGGTCCGGTACCTGATGCACAAGGGGCCCGGCGAGGTGGCGCTGGTGGCTGCCGGAGTGGGGCGCGCGAGGGCGGTCCGGTACCCGGCGCCATAGTAGTTGTTTTTCTATGCTTGGCTTATTTTACTTAACATAATGTCCTCCAGGCCAATCCATAAAAGGATGTCATCCATATTTGTCACAGAATAATATTCTATTGTGTATATATACCTTTTCTTTTTCTTTTTTAGACTTTCTGGAATCTTCTCGTTGAATAGCAAAAGACACTTTTAATTTCTTTAATTTAATAAAGAAGTCACCACTATATTTAGAAAAGAGCCATTAAGTCACCAAACAAAACAGTTCACTACTGAATACTCAGAGCCTTACTATGTGTGCAGCCTACACATCATTGCTGGCCCTGATTCTTTTTCTTACTAAGCTTTTTAATGGTTATTTTATCATTCATTTGAATCTCAACTATAAATTAAATAAGGAGGTAAAAGGAGACGGCACACAAATTAATATCATTGCTACTTTAAAGCAGATTCATAGAAAGCTGTTTCTCAGGAGAGAAAGCATAAATGTTGGCCAAAATTAAGTTCCCAAATTATTTCATTAACTTCCTGTAAAATGTATCTGGTGTCACTAGGCCTCATTTTACCAATATCATTTACCTATAGCTCAAAAATCTTCCTCTTTTTACTCTTTGGGATTCTCATAAGATTAGGAATTCTAGAGAGACTTAAATCTAAAACGTGAAACTGTGAAACTACTAGGAAAAAAACATAAGGAAAAAGCTCCTTGACATTTGGTGGGGCAATTATTTTTGGATATGACCTCAAAGGACAGGAAACAAAAGCAAAAACAGAAAAATGGAATTGCATCAAGCTGAAAAGCCTTTACACAGCAACAAAACAACAGAATGAAAAGGTGACCTATGGAATGAGAGAAAATATGCAGCAAACTCTACATGTGATAGAGCTTAATATCCAAAAATATTAGAAACTCAAATAACTCAAGAGTAAGAAAACAAATAACCTGAATTTTAAAATGGTCAAAGGAACCGAATAGACATTTTTCAAAAGAAGATGTACAATGGTCAATAAGGATATAAAAAAATGCTTGAACTGGGGTATAGAGCTCAATGGTAGAATGCAAATCAAAACCACAAAGAGATTATCATCTCACTCTAGTTAGAATGGTTATTATCAAAAACATAACAATTGTTGGTGAAGATGTGGAGAAAAAGAAACTCTATACATTGTTGGTGGGAATAGAATAAATTAGTACAACCATTATGGAAAACAGTATGATGGATCCTCAAAAAATTAAAAATAGAATTACCACAAGATCCAGCTATTCCACTTCTGTGTATATGTCCAGAGAATATGAAATCATTATGTCAAAAAGATGGCTGCATTCCCATGTACACTGCAGCAGCATTAGTCACAATAGCCAAGATACGGAACCAACCCAAGTGGCCATCAACAGATGAATGGATAAAGAAAATGTGGTATATATAGACTATGGGACATTATTCAACCTTTTTAAAAAAGGAAATCCTGTCATTTGTGAGAACATAAATGATATTAAGTGAAATCAACCATGCAGAGAAAGACAAATGCCACATGATCTCATCATATGTGGAATCTGAAAAAGTAGAACTCATAGAAACAGAGGGTACAGTGGTGACTATCAGAGGGTGGGGGGACTGGGGTGATATTGTTTAAAGGATACAAAATTAGGAGAAATAAGTTCAAGAGATCTACTGTACATCATAGTGAATACAGTTAATAAAAATGTATTATATATTCAAAAGTTGCTAGCCAGGCGTGGTGACACACGCTTGTTATCCCAGTACTTGGGAGGCTGAGACCGGAGGATTTGGGTTCGCGGCCAGCCTCAGCTACTTAGTGAGGCCCTCTGCAACTTAGTGAGACCCCGTTTCAAAATAAAGAATAAAAAAGTAGGACTGGGAGTGTAGCTCAGAGGTAGAATGCCCCTGGGTTCAATATCCAGTACTGCAAAAAAAAAAAAATGTTGCTAAGAAAGTAGATCTTAAGTGTTCTTATCATAAAAAATAAATTTATGAGGTAATACTTTTTTTTTGGTGTGTATGTTACTGGGGTTGTTATGAAAGGATTTTACTTTTTTGCTAAGTGTTAATTAAGTCTTCTGAGATCCTTTTCAACTCTAGAAATCATTCAATCTCTTCTTAAATACTCCCAATAATGGAGACTCACTTCCCCACAAAAATTCTGAGAAAAAAATCTTGTTTTCTTTCTCTTTCCATCTTTCACCTTTCCTTATACCTCAGAACCACTTTTCTCATGATCTCCACATTTTCTGAAGCAATATGTGTAGGGGAGAGGGGACAGCACAGATGGAAGAAGGGTTTACATAATATAATGGAAGTTAACTGGGAAGTATATACATCTAATGGGGTAGGTAAGAGATTACATGATGGAGAAAGAACATTTGAAATAGGCCTTGAAAGACCAATTGGAGATCTGGACATGGTGGTGCACTCTTGTAATTCCAGTACTTGGGAGGCTGAGATAGGAGGATCACAGGTTCGAGGACAGGCTCAGCAAGTAGTCTCATCAACCTAGTGAGATCCTGTTTTAAAATAAAAATAAAAAAATAGGGCTGGGGGTGTAGCTTGGAGATAGAATGCCCCTGGGTTCATTCTCTAGTACCAAAAGAAAAAGAAAGACCAATTGTATTTGCATGGGTGACAAAAAGGAGAGAAAAGGATGATTAAAAGGTACTTGGTTCAGGAAGCAAAAACTATTATTCTTTTGGCATGAGTTTCAAATATGTGTAGAAGATAGGGTTAAGAATAATCTGAGGCTGCCAGGCATAGTGGTGCATGCCTGAAATCCCAGTACTTGGGAGGCTGAGACAGGAGGATCTCGGGTTCAAGGACAGCCTCAGCAAGTAGTGAGCCTCTCATTAACCTAGTGAGACCCTGTTTCAAAATAAAAATAAAATAGGGCTGGGGCTGGAGCTAGGAGGTATAACGCCCCTGGGTTCAATCCCTAGTATCACAAACACAAAAAATAAATAAAATGCAATAAAAAGGGCTGTGGATGTAGCTTGGAGGTAGAATGTCTTTGGGTTCAATCCCTAGTAAAAATATAAATAAATAAAAAATAAAAATAGCTGGGGTAGAATGCCTCTGGGTTCAATCCCCAGTACAAACAAAACAAAACAAAAGCAATAATCTGAGGCTATGTTGTAGAAGGCCTAAAGAGTCCAAGGGTTCATAAACTAGGCAATGTAAACCAAGAAGGATTTAAGCCAGGAAAGTAACATTATCATGCAGGTGATTCTAGAAGGTTACATTATATCATCTGGCTGTTGATGGGGGAAGGAATAATTTCTTCTGTTGTTTATCTCACAGTTGGAGCATTTGACATTATGCTTATAGCAACATATATTAGATTTTTATAGAAAAGCACAGTCTATACACTAATTAAACATTTGCATCTCATGACAACATTATAACAACAAAACTGCGGGGGCATAAAGATAAGTAAAACACTGTTTTGACCTCAATGACTTTATAGTATAGTAGGTGAAGTTGATTTAAATGTAATAATTAAGGAAGAACAAAATAAATTCTAAACAGAAAGGGATTTGGGAGATTAGTGGGGGAAAATAATTAATTTTATTGGAGAGATCTGGAAAAACTCCATGTCAAAGGTGACCTGGAGCCGGGTGCAGTGGCGCACACTTGTAATCCCAGTACTTGGGAGGCTGAGACAGGAGCATCCCGGGTTCGCAGTCAGCCTCCGCAATTTAGGAAGACCCTGTTTCAAAATAAAGAATAAAAAATAGGGCTGGGTATGTAGCTTGGGGGTAGAATGCCCCTGGGTTCAATCCCCAATACACCAAAAAAAAAAAAAAAAAAAAAAAAAGTGACCTGGAAGGATATGTGGATTTGGAAGGACAAACAAAATGAGGGGGAAATATTCCAAGCTGTAGGTATAGCATAAAGTGATGTCCTGAATTAAACCATGTGTATTTCTGTGTGTGTATGTTGTATTCTTTTTTGTGTGATGGTCAGTCAGGTGAGGCTACAGAGGAGACCCTGGAGAGGCTCTGGAAGTTGATTATGCTCCCAGTCATGCCTCATACATAGGTCACGTGTGGAAGCCCCAGGGTGGTCAGAACAAGGGGACAGCCCAGGCCAGGGCATTTACTGGGATTTCCTGGGGAAAGGCAAGGTAGGGCATGGTGAGCCGTTTATCACTGGCTAGTCTGAATGATTCTGGTGGGTTCTCATCTATAGGGTGATCCCTCATTGCCTGGTACCTGGTCCTGGGACAATTAAGGCAGAGGAATATTGCCTACTGGGTATACTGGCCAGATAAGAGGAGGCCTGGCTCTGGATTGGTTATCAGAGGCCTGCTCCTGGCCAGGCCCTTTGCTATCTGTCTGAACTGTCTAGGCTGGGAGGAGCAGTCTCTCCCAGGTCTGAAAGGGTTTGAAGATGTCAAAACATTATAATGTACAGAGATACAAAATATAATCAGGGTCAGGGTTGTAGCTCAGTGGCACAGCCATCTGCCTAGGATGCATGAGGACCTGTGTTCCATCACCAGTTCAATAAAAATAAACAAATGAACAGTCCAGAGAGAAAGAAAATGAGAATAAAAATAAGAATTGAGAGGAGGGAGGAAGAGGAAAAAATAATTTGTGTTTAATATCTGTATTCATTATATAATGTGTGTATTTATCAACCACTGTCAGGCTGTCTTCACAGAATCTAAGTTCTGAGAGGTCAGAAATGTCATCTTTTAAAGATTAATCTTTAGTGTGCATAATACAGCACAGTTAATAAGGTATAATTATTTAATTATGTGACAAATTTCCAAGTCATTTGAATACCTTTTAATGACTTTGAGGAATTAAAAAAATTAAAAAAGAATACAGACACAGTTGTTACGGTCTGATGCTGGGATTGAGACATCTGTCCTGGTCCCAGGATGGGAGGACAGTGAAAACGTGGCTCATTCATATCCCTATCCCTGCCTTTCCCCATTCAGTGCCATTACGTAGCAATCACCATGTGTTAGGTACTTTGAAGAGACTAGGGATATCAAGATTAATACAGAGGTTCTTTGTCCTTAAGAAGCTCAGGGACCAACACACTCAGAGTCAATGAGAACTCAAGCCAAAGGCAGATTTCAGAAGCACGGTTCCTCACCCACATGCTCCACCTCACTCGGGACTCTTCTGATTGCTTCCTTGTGGTATCATTTCATTTGTTTTTCTACCTGCCTTCCCATCCCTCACCTTACATTGAGGATCAACTCTCTGGGTGGTGTACACATTTCACATTAGGAGGCCACAGTGCCTGGTTATCCAACTTTCAGTGGTGCTGATCCAGGGGGCTCCAGAGGTAGCAGCCTGAGCCTTCCACAGTCAGCCTTTCCATCAGCCTTACTCATCTCATTGCTACTGCCAGAATCAACTGTTTCACCAGAGTGTTTTTGGACTGGGGATTGAACCTAGGGGCATTCTACCTCTGGCTACACCCCCAGCCCTTTTTTATTTTTTATTTTGAAAAAGGGTCTCACTAAGTTGCTAACGGTCTTGCTAAATTGCCGAGGTTGGTCTCGAACCTGTGATCCTCCTGTCTCAGCCTCCCAAGTAGTGGATTATAGGCACACGCCACCACATCCAGCTAAAGACTCATATATTCAACACATGGTGGCCATTCCTGTTGCTGCTAGAAGTTGATGCTGAGATGTCCCCTTTTCACATGATCCTATTAGTTTGACATTACTAACCCAACCTGCAATAGGAAATTTCTTCAAAGATCCCTGATAAGCTTTTAGGAGGAAATAATATATATATTTAGAAATATCAATCTGAGCAATAGAGGTGCTTTGCTACTAAATTGTCACATATTTCTATATCTTTTCAGGGAAAGACTTAGGAACTCTCTATTTTTTGTTTCTATAGTTAAGAAACAAAACATGAACTAATTCTGATATTTCCACTTAATTTATATAGTTTGAATTCTTCTCTTACACTGAAGATTTTGTTCCAGACATATTAATGTAATTTCTCATTTATTATAAATTACATGACCTTGAGAAATTACTTTGCCAATATTCCTACTAACAATAAAATCACTTAATTAGGTTCATAATTTCTTTGTAGTTCTTTTTATCCTTAAACATACCCCATTAAGACTATTCAGTTCCAATATTGTGTTTTGAAGTCACTCTATTTTTTCCTAAGTAATTGTGTCATAATATAATATTCGGTTAGACTTATTTTAGCTGGCATTCAAATTCTAAGACTTTTATTTTCTTTTTTATTTTTTTGCCCATCTTTCTAGAGAGGGTTAATCTTTTATTTCTCAATTTTAGGGAACTTGTTATAAAATAGGGAAACTAACCTACTTCCTATTTTTTGATTGTAAAATTTTTTTCTCAGTTATTTTTATAACTTTTCACTTTGCTTGTGCTTTTTAAAACCTTGCAAAATGTTTACTTTTTATTTTTATGTAGTTGAAAGTAATTGCTTTTAAGGCATAGTTAGATTTTTCTTTTTGTAGATTGCAAAGAAATCTATACAAGTTTTTTTCTGGTACCTGAATTTCCAATACATTTGGATAAAGGTATCTGTGAGGTACAGATTTAATTTTGCACTTTTCCAAATGGAACTAGTTGCCTGAACAGCATTTATTTAAAAATCCATTACCTTTATCATTCCCTAAATTTCATATATACTTGGGTCTAATTCTAGACTTTTGCATCTGTCCCACTGGTCTACCTGGCTGTTTATGTATCAACACCATCAATTCATACTGTTTTAAATGTTTAGAATTAAGTTTTCTTTTTTTTTTTTTGCGGTACCGGGGATTGAACCCAGGGGCATTTTACCTCCGAGCTACACCCCCGGCCCTATTTTTTATACTTTATTTTGAAACCGGGTCTCACGAAGTTGCGGAGGGCCTCACTAAGTAGCTGAGGCTGGCCACGAACCCGGATCCTCCTGTCTCAGCCTCCCAAGTACTGGGATTACAAGTTTTCAATACCAAGTAGAGCTCGTTCCGCCCATGCCTTCCACCTCTGCCCCACCCGATCACCTGCCAATACTGCCCTTCTTTGCTAGGGATTTCCTAACTGTTCTTCCTTCTTTCCACATGAATCTTACAATCAACTTGTCTGGCTTCAAGAAAAGAAGGAGAAGAAGAGAAGAACCTGGTGGTATTTGTTTAGGAATCACCTCAAATTTATAGATTTAAGGAGAGTTGAGAGCTTTATGTTGAATCTTCTTATCTAAGAACAAGACATGTATTTCCATTTATTCAAGTCTATTTTTATGCCTTCTAGGAGTTATTAAAAGTTTCCCTCCTACAGGTTTTGCCCATTTTCTGTGAATTTTATTACTTAGCATTTTATGAAACTTATCACTATTTTAAATGGCATCTTCTAGTAAATCTTCTAACCGGATACTATTTGTTTATATGAAGGTTACTGATTTCTCAGGCTACCTTTTAATTTACTTAAAAGCAAACAGTCTCCTTTAGCCTACTGAAAACAAACAAAGACCTTATTTTTCATACAATTTTGTTTGGAATGACTCCTAGTCTTTCTCCACAACTATATTCCCACTGTGGAATTTAAGTATATATCATAAGGAAGGGCAAAAACTCACCTTTGTGTATTCATCTTTAGCCTTGGTGAGCATTCGTAAGATATCTACTTCTTTGCCCTCTCCAGAGCTGAGGATCATCGGGGAGATTCCTGCTCCCTGGTGGGCTTTTAACTGTTCATACTGAGTTAGGCTAGAAAAATAGGGGAAGAGCCACACAAGAAAAAACGATTCAACACAGAACCAGCCCAGTTCTCACCCAGTTGTTTTCATCCTGAAACAATCATATTAGATATAAGTTTACTCAGGAATTTAAAAGAGAAAAATGAGAGTTGAAGTCTTGAGTTGACTAACAGAATCTAGAGTAGGGCTCAGCAAACTATAACCTGCAGGCCAAATCTAGTGCCCCACCTGTTTCTGCAAAGAAAGTTACAAACACAGCTTTGCTCATTTGTTTATGCATGGTCTGTGGTTGTTTTCACACTACAGTGGCATGCCTGAGTATCTGCAACACAGATCATATGGCCTGCAAAGCATGAAATACTCACTATCTGGTCCTTTTTAGAAACAAGTTTGCCAACTCCTTGTTTGGAGCACTTGAAAGGATGCTCTCACTCACTGCTGAGGAAGCCCTATTTCTAGTTCTCAAGCACTAAGGAAACTGCATGGCAAAGAGAGATTTTTCCTTCTTGTCCCCGGACTGCCCTGAAGGCAAAGCACGTAGAGTATAAGCAACCCAAATCCTGTAGTTCTCTGGCAGTTTAGAAGCACAGTGCAGATTCTGCCCTAATTCTGAGAAGAGGAGCATTTTAAAAGCCACTTAGAGCGACGAAATGAGGAGTGTCTTTTGTTGCCCTGAAAACAACACAGAAGGTGACCAGATTGTTCCTATTTACTGCAAGGTAATGTTGAAAAAAATACCTTTTCCCTTTGTGTGCTTTGCCTTTCAGCTCAAATTCTTTTATTATTGCCATGAAGTTTATGGCAAAAAAAAAAAAAAAATCTGAGAGTTTCCTGAGAGATTTAATTCCAGCTGGGGAAGGGGTCTGAGTCCACACAAATCGGCTGCTTATTGCTAGTAAGTAATCAATTGCCTACCCAAGCTGTTAGGCAATTACTGCAGAGTGCTGACAATTTTACCATGGCCTCTTGGCTGAGCTACAGGGCATTTTTCAATCTATATGAAATCCCGCTATTATTATCCACTGCACAATTTACAATAACATGAATGTTCTAGGACTCATTGTTATGGCGCTAAATACCAGTTTGAACACACTTAATCACCATCTGCAACTTGAGCTAGTTATCTAAAATTAGCTCTTGCAAGCTAGATTTTCAGGAATCAATTTTATTTATAAAAAAAGTATCCCCCACTTTTCAATTTTCTTGGGGTCACTTTTCAGTCATTTCACTGCCGCAGGATTTAAAAATGGAAATTGGTTCTTTGAAGACAAAGCTGCAGCGGCATGTCCACGTGGCAGCAGCCATCCTATGTGCTTGGCTGAGTCCAGTCCCAGGCTGGGACCCAGCCTGGGTAGGAAACTCATCTCATTCTGAAGCTCTAAACCATCCCCATAAATAGCAGGAAAAAACAGTGAGCAGCCGTGGGGCTCAAGAACTGGTCAGAGAGGTGACCAATCACAGAGCAGAGAGCAAGCTTACCTGGGCAAGCTAGGAGTGGGAAAGCCAGGCAATAATGTGAAAGCTTCCCAGGATGCAGAATGGGACAGATCACAAGATATCATGAGAGTAAAAGAAAGAGACCAGTAATGAGAGAAAGAGAGACAGACAGACACTGGGACTCTGACTACTGATCATTAAACTGTATTAACTCAGAAATTTCCAGAGATGGAAAACAGAGACTGGAATCCTAAGTACTCCGTGTTTTGAGACATGGGAGAAAATTCCAAGCTCCTACAAACATGTATATAATATGGTTAAAGGAAAGCATTTAGAGCAGAAAGGAAATGGAAGATCTTAGAGAATCTGGAGCAGCCTTTTAGGATGTCTCTGAATGTTCTTTTTACTGAGAGCACACTGATAATTTCAAAGCAAAAAAAAAAAGGCTAACTTACAAATGAGGAAAATATTAAGGAAAACTGCCATCTGGAACAATTCATATTACATATATTTCACATAGAACGAAATAAGTTGAGTCATTCTGGATGATAAACGTAGTGAAAATATTTCAAGTCATTTCTTGTGTCTACTTTTCACTGATTAAGTAGTATGAAATATTTTCCTGACCACTGTGAAAATAACTGCTATACGAGATATATCCTGTTAAGATCATAGTGTAGTTGCACACACTTAGGAACACAACCAAAAGTACCAGGTTGTATTTAGCCTTTCGGCACTTACTTTTTCATAAGCTCTGCAATTCTTTGGCATTCTTCCTTATCATAAAACCAAATTCCATAAATGGACACTGAAAAAAACACATTGAACAATGTATGAGCATCTACAAAACCACAGCACGGAAAGAAATTCCCTTTCCATCTTAAAGGAAAACACATAATAATTTATGTATTGAATTAATTTATTCAATAATTATGAAATAAATGCAACCAGTCGTTGGAATTAAAGCTTAAAAATCTAGCAACAGAATTCTTAAAAGTCCACAAAGAAATCTATAGTGGTGGTTTTGTGCTCAAACACACACATACACAATAAGTGAGTTTTCCTTAAAAACACAGGAGCCTAATACGACAGGCTTTGGTAAATGCTTCTTAAACAAATGAATACAGCTTGAAAATGAAATCAGGATTCAGGATTTCTAAACTTCCTGGCTTTGAGACATAATTGTTTCTATACTCCATTTGCATATTTCATAAACACATTCCATCTTTATTTTTAAATATTCAGAAACCTGATGCTCAAATTATGCCTAGAAACCTCCCTTCCCCTTCTCCTAGGAATATGCTCACTGAAAAACTGGCTTTGGATAGGGTACTGGAAAAAATAAAATTTAATAACAAATCTGACTTCAAAATGTCAGTACAGAGAATTTACAATTGCTGAAAGATTAGATATGACTATGATCTGATCATTTAGTACTGAAATAAAATGCAGCATAATATAGCTGCTATTGATTCACTTAATAATTTTTCAAATAAGATATACAGTAAATTTAGTATGAGCCTATCTCCATCATCTTTGGAGCAAAGATTGAAATAGTTCCAAAGTATATTTATAAATATCTAGTTGAGGATCTGGTGGTATTAATCATGTAAATAATTCACTAACTACATATAAATTTTTAAAGTCTTCATTGAAACAGCAGCAATATTATGATACAGCAATGAAGACCAACAAAAATATTTTTAAAAGAAAAACATATTAAAAATTTAAAGTTTCAGCTCGGCATCGTGCACACGCCTGTAATCTCAGTACTTGGGAGGCTGAGACAGGAGCATCACAGGTTCGAGAATAGCTTCAGCAAGTAGTAAGACTTTCATCAACCTAGGGAGACCCTGTTCCAAAATAAAAAGATAATAGGGCTGGGGGTATAGCTCAGAGGTAGAATGCCCCTGGGTCCAATCCCTAGTACCACACACAAAAAATTAAAGTTTCAAAAATGTATTTATAGCCGGGCGTGGTGGCGCACGCTTGTAATCCCAGTACTTTGGGAGGCAGAGACCGGAGGAACCGGGTGGGTTCACGGCCAGCCTTAGCGCTCTCTCTCTCTCTCTCTCTCTCTCTCTCTCCCTGTCTCTCTCCTCTCTATCTCCCTCCTTCCCTCTCTCTCTCTCTCTTTCTCCCTGTCTCTCTCTCTCTAGTGAGGCCCTCTGCAACCTTGTGAGACCCGGTTTCAAAATAAAGTATAAAAAAATAGGGCCAGGGGTGTAGCGCGGAGGTAGAACGCCCCTGGGTTCAATCCCCGGTACTGCAAAAAAAAAAAAAAATGTATTTATATTAATATTATTTTGCCACTTAAAAACTGTGATATTCTAACTATACCTTTTTTTTCCAACTTACCTGGTCCAAGTTAGGCGTGAAATTTCTTGACAGTAATGATTCAAATATCAAAAGGTACAAGAAATGGCCTTTTAGTGCTATTTTAAGCAGGTATCTTTTTGTGTGTATGTGTGCAGTACTGGGGATTGAACCCAGGGACATTCAGCCTTTGAGCTACCCCCAGCCCTATTTTTAAAATTTTTTATTTTGAAACAGGGTCTCACTAACTTGCAGAGGGCCTCACTAAGTAGCTGAGGCTGGCCACGAACCTGTGATCCTGCTATCTCAGCCTCCCAAATTCTGGGATTATAGGTATGGGTTAAGCAGGTATCTTAAAGAGGAACCTTATGAATGTGAATTACTAACCTGCCAAAAGTTGGCAGTGGGCTTTATGTAATTCTCAGTGTATGAAGAACCTTTATCTTACCTGCACAGAAAGGGGGACAAGTGGAAAGAAAGTCCCAGATTTTTCTTGAGCCATGTTATCTCTTAGAGCCCATACAACACATATTTCTCCTCTGTACCAACAACCTTTTAAGAACATCTGCATTCTGAAGTGGATGTACGCTCTCTGAGAGATTCCGTAGCAAAACAAAATTCTTTCATCTCAAGATCATTAAATGTGTATCTATAAACTTCAAATTCAAGGTTGCAGCCAGGCGTGGTGGCGCACACTTGTAATCCCAGTACTTGGGAGGCAGAGACCGGAGGATGTGGTTCATGGCCAGCCTCAGCTACTTAGTGAGGCCCTCTGCAACTTCGTGAGACCCGGTTTCAAAATAAAGGATAAAAAATAGGGCCCGGGGTGTAGCTCAGAGGTAGAATGCCCCTGGGTTCAATCCCTGGTACGGCAAAAAAAGAAAAAAAAAATTCAAGGTTGCATCCAGTCCAACAGCACTCATTCCCCACTCTGATACCCTACACATATTCCATATTCTTACCAGCCCACCTACCCTGCTGCTCTTGTAAGTAAAAACAGATTGGATCACTAATACCCAACCATATAATAAATCTGAATATGTTTGTGTTTTGGTGACTTTAATCTTAGTTACAATACTCAAAACCTGCTCTTTTTTTTCTCTCTTTCCTTTCCTTTTTTTTTTTTTTTCTAGAGTGAAATCCTTCTTTTCTTGGAGATTGAGTTTTCCAAAACTATCAAAAGACAAAGGTGGTAGCAAGGAGAAAAATACAGCATAACTAAGAAACCCAAGGCCCAGTAGCAGAGGAAAAGCCAGCCACTGGTGTCTCATTAGTAGACAATATTAACAGAAACATTGTGGGTATCATTCTTCTTGATGTTAGACATTTGTGGCATTTGACATGAGAATTAGATTTTCATATGAGTAGGATGCCAAGGAAATTGTTGATACAAACAGAAAAGCAGTTTGACATTGACATTAGCATGAGATAACTAAAATGCAGATTTATGTATGCAGGGAAAATGCTGGAAAACATCTTTCAAATGTCAAAGCAGAATGAAGGAAAGACTGGGTTTGTAGTAATTATTTAAAACACCATGGAGACTTCTTTAGGGCCCAACCACTCATCTCTAAAGCAACATGCTTTTAAAATTTATAAAATGGGATCAGTTTGAAGTAACTTTTTCATCCTAGTTAATATTTAGCCTGAACATAAAGTTTAAATAGCCAATGAGAGGGGATAAAAAATAGGTTTACCAACAGTTCTGGCCACTGAAAGGTGGCATCAAGATAAAGTGTAGAACTGGGTCTAGTTTTTCTCTTCCTAAAATAGTTTTGCAACTTGAGCTGCATTCCACTGGGAAAGGGGCTGTGAATTCCATTATAAAGTACACATTCCAACTGAAGTTTTCTGCCCAAGGTCTACCAACCCCTGGACAAACCTATCAGTCTTCCACACAAGAGGGTTAGCATATCAGAGCAGCTGGTGGTGATATATAAAAACCAGAGATCATCATGCCTTCTAGAGGTGATGAGCTGACAGGCTGACAGAAACCATTAGCTTCGCATTTCAATCCAAGGTTTCCTGTGGAGCCACTGGGTGAGAGGCCTGTCCCTACACAGGCAGTGAGCATAGCAGGGAAGAGAGAGAGGAAGGCAGCCGGAAAAGAACAGAGAGAAAAGTGTGTTTTGAAAATTCTAAAACTTAAAAGTAATAGCCCAGATTTGCAGCCGTGTGATAGGGCATGTAAACTTTTGTGGCCCAGAAATGTACCACAGAAATAGTTTCTGAATTTTAAAAAAAATTGCAAGGAAGAAAGATCACGAACAGGATTTTGTTTAGTTTTTAAATCGACCTACACATCTGGAAATTCACAATGCTTCGAGCCTTTGTTCAGCCCACTACACCTGCATACCAGCCGCTTTCCAGCCACCAGTGTGCCGAAACAGAGGGGAAGTTCAAGGGTACGTTGGTGCATGAAGCTGAACTCAACTGTTTCTACATCTCTCCTGGAGGTAAGAAACCAAAAGTGGAGTAAAGGATAGGAAGAGCACGCTGGAAGCCGGGCATGGTGGTGCATACTTGTAATCCCAGTACTTGGGAGGCCCAGACAGGAGGATCGCGGGTTCGAGACCAGCCTCAGCATGTAGTGAGACTTTCATCAACCTAGCGAGACCCTGTTTCAAAATAAAAAGAAAATAGGGTTGGGGGTATAGCTCGGAGGTAGAATGCCCCTGGGTTCAATCCCCAGCACCACACACACAAGAAAAGGAAGAACACACTGGAATTGTCTAAAGATATCTAGAATTCGATTGACACTCCAAGGATTCAACTCTTTGGCAATCCTCTTTGTATTTAACCAGAACTTTTAACAGCACAGTTATGAAATTTTGCCTAAAATCACCCTGTCCTGGTTAATGCCATTTTTTGAGAATTCTCAGTTGAACAAAGGCGATGCCGAGGCAACAGGCAGTGCAATATTGCCTTTACACAGTTAAACACTGTCTTCTCTGCTTCTTTTAATTCTGTGAGGGAGGTCAGGGAGATGAAAATTTCCATATTAGATTTCATGTCTGAATTTTGTAGGTACAGTCAAGATAGAGAGAAAGCTGATTATATTCAATAATAGCATTTTCTTCTTTTTAAATTTCTTCAGTGGAAAAATCGAATGCTGATCAAATTTTAAGAGATGAATTAAAGGGGTCATTAGTGCCAATATCAAAGGTCACTTAAATACACATTTTCATTTGGAACCCTTTGATTCTTATTAGCATGGTGCATTAGTTCATTTTGGATGTTCCATGGGAATTTATCCCATCCTGTTTATGTTCCTAATAAATATTTCTATTCAATCTGTTCAAGTTATTTATCAATTGTTCTTTATTTTACCCCAAATCCCTTTCAACTCCAAATCATAAATAGTAGCTTGAAATCATTTAACAAAGATTTGGGCTAACATCTGTGTAAATTTTTCAAAAGGAATATATTCATATAGTTAGTAAGTGGACTATAAACACATAAATGATGCATGGGTAGAGTTTAAAAAGGCAGGATATCTGATTTAGTAATACTTGTGCTTGCTCTTTCTCTTCTTGCTTCTTTCCTTCCCTTCACTTATTCCTGTCAAATGGATAGGGAAACATGTTTTTCTTGGAAGGCTGTCAGGTTCTCTCTTTTTACTAGGAAAGCCATGGAAACATGGCAGTGATAAGTCATGCAAATCTCTTCTGGGCATTTCAGGATAAACCAAAATTTAAAAAATTCTTTCGAACTCCATTCCTTTTACAAAGTCTGTTTTCAAAAGTGTAGAATAATCTCAATGGAAGGATGAAGAATATCTAATCGTCTGGTATAAACACTTGTTTTTGAGACTTTGTTCAAATACAATGTTTCTTGATTTAGTTTATCATTTATTTAGTTCAAGCTTTTGCAAGTTTGACCGTACTGATGATGGCTAGTTACTAGTGCCTGGTGGTAAGTATGCACATGCAGCTTCCACCCGTCAGAAAGACCACAAGATACTTAAAAAAAAAAATTGGGAAGAAAGAACAATGACATTTTAGAGCTGGAAGCCAAATAAGAGAAGTGTTCGATTCAGCAATCGATTTTACTAACGAGGAATCTTGGTCTAACAAGGCTTCAATGAGTTAGCCAAAGTCATCTTCTTGGTTAAATCTGTTTTCTCTAAAATGTGCCCCTCCCCAAGGAGCCTTCCAAATGAAATAAATGGAGTATTAAAAAGAAATCTTTTAAGTGATTGATTTCTAGGTTTGGTTATAAGATTAGAATCAGACTTCTTTAAACCAAGGTTCATGTGAACTCTAAAAAGGAAAAAGGGAAGGTTGGAAGAAAGGGAATGAATGAGGAAAAAAGGAAGACACGAAGGATGGGAGGGGAGAGAGGAGGAGAGAGGAAGGGAATGAGGATTTCTAGCAGTGGCAGCTTTCACAGCGTAAGTGCTAGAGCTGCAGTCTCACTGCCTGCGTGCTGGCATCCATAGATGGGAAACAAAGGCGATGCTTGGCTGGCTGTCCACCGATCCTGTGCTTCTACCCAGTTTGGAATGTCTGAACTAAAAATGCTTTCCTTTGGCCAGGTCTTTAATGCCTTTAAAGTAATGTTCTTTCATTCACCTTCTATGCTAGCTTTACTGACCAAACACGGACACATCTTGTAAAACAAAATCTCCACTGGCCATGGAGAGTCTACATAGCACTGTTATCTTTGGCCCCTGGTCTGGTTCTTTTCATATGACATGGTTTTACTGCACCTCACAAATCAGGGATCCCATGATCTCGGGATATTGGAAGGTTCACAGCAGATGAGAAGTGTTTTTTATTTTATGGGTGACTAATATTCATGAGCATTTGTGGGGAAACAGTAGGAGACCCGAAGTAAAAACAACCTTCCCCTTTCCAAATAAATTAACTTCATTAGAAAGTTAATGCCACTAAAAACAAACAGATAAACAAAAATCTTATAATTAAAGACATATTCATCCGGATTAAATTCATAGGTACTCTCCAAATATAAATGTAAAGTAAAAGACGAATTTATCTTTTAGAAACTTTTCATTTATAGCAAATGCATGTAATGTCATTAGATCTAATCTCCACAGAGGTCATCCTCTCCCCAACTGAGAATCTTGACCTCTGCTATTACCTTCAGGATCATGTAAAGGTCACAGGAATCTTTATTATATGCTAATTCCTAATTTTATTCTTTTTGGGGAAATCTAAGAGCCTTAACAGAGTAAAGAAATTTCTAAAAAATTTCGGAAGCAGGAAAATCCATAGTTAATAATTAAGAGAAATATGAACAACTTATTTTGCTTTGTTGGCCATATAAGTTTATATTTTCATTTTATTCATAATCTTGCTGATTAATTTCAAAATCTCCTAGGCCACAAATACCAAACAGGAATTCTCTAAAACACTTTCCCCCTTCTCTGAGCTCTTACCCACTTTTGAAGACCCAGACTCACTTTTCTAGAGTTAAGCTCCCAATTTTTTCTTTGCTCATATAATTTTTTGGGGGTACATCCTCGTGCTAAAAAAAGTAATAATTAAATACTAGCCAGGCATGGTGGTGCACACTTGCAACCCCAGTTCTTGGAAGGCTGAGACAGAAGGATCGCAGGTTCAGTCAGCCTTAGCAACTTAGTGAGACCCTGTTTCAAAAAAAAAAAAAATAGGGCTGAGAGTGTAGCTCAGAGGTAGAATGCATCTGGGTTCAATCACTGGTACCACACACACACAAAAATTAAGTACATATCTGTTCCCTCCATTAGACTATAAGCTCCTGGAGGGTAAAACTTTGTTAATACATCCAGCACAGCAACTAGCATGTGATAGACAGACATTTAACAAATATTTGCTGAGTTAAACTGCAATTTATAAGACTTTAAGCTCTTATACTATTGATAATCTTTGTAACTGTTAGTATCAATTCTGGCTTAATTAAACATCATGGATTAGATATGCTAAAATCCTCTACAAATTGATCACCTTCTGCCAGGGATCACAGCATGGGAATTCTCTTCACAATGTTCCTTTTATTCTCCTTGGAACTTCACTATGAGTTTATTTTGCTTCAAATACTTTATATTCTTAGGCATATGTAATGTTGATGGGATTTTGTCATTAGGCTATGAGTTCCCAAAGACTATATATTTCTATTGGTCTCGCACTATACAGGCACTAATGTACTCATTTTATGTGTACTTATTATTACAACAATTCTAACATATACCATTCTTTTTGACTACTTGTCAGGCATTGCCAAATATGAACTCAAAGGATCCAATAAATCTGCAAAATCAAGTGCATTTCTCTTTATATGGAAAAACCCAGGACAGGGTATTATTACCAACAGTAACCTGGTGTAGCAGAAAACTATGATATTTATATTTTAGTCATGTTTGATAATAGTAATCTCAAGCTTACATGTACAAGTACTTAAATTATCTTAAAAATATAAGATTTGTATGCAATGTCAATTATTCCAGCAACACACTGAAAATCCTTTATCTCAAATGAATCTCAATGTAGGGAAATAAATCCAGTTTCATATAATTGTAGTTTGTGAGAAGGGTATGTTTAAAGTAAGTATCAAACAGAAGAGTATTTCTAGAGGTGAAAATTTTGTTCCATTGAAGAACAGACTTCCTCATATTTGAATCAGATGATTTAATCAAGTATTTAACAATGATACGAATAGCTTTGCTGAAAATAGCCTAACTATAAAACACATGATCACTGAAAAATTTCTAAGATTTGACATAGCAGTGTCTAGTCAGAGGAGTCTATCTCTACTTCCTTAGAAGAAAAGTGACTCAGAGTTTCTGTACTTTTTTCATTCTGGCCTTAATCTGTGAACATGGATATAAGAAACACTGCTTTTCCAAAAGCCCTACGTTGTAAACATTTAAGTCATATTTCAGTTCTACTCTGAAATTAGAGCTCTTAGGTTGTATATGGAATAACTCTAACATAAGTTCTTGGCCAAAATTGCTTTTCTTTCTCTAAAACCCCTAAGAACATGGAACAATTATAAATTTTCCTTCTGTGGGTTAAGAAGTAAATTAAACTTGATTCCAGAACCATATTATTTGAAACTATTTTCTAAGTGATTTCTGGACAAAAATCAGCAACATAAAGAAATGGAATGTAAAAACATATATATAAATGCCCGATGGAGACATAAGACCACTTACAATATGCAAAGCCCTGTGTTAGGGCAGGGAGACTGAAAGGTACTTCACTCATTAAGCAGTTAAAAAATGTTTGGGAATCCAGTTTTTCTCTGCCAAGTTTTAGACTTCTTCCATGCCAAACTGGGCTCTCCTAAACAAAAATATAAAATATCATACAATTTTAAACCACAAAAGCAGTGTATGAATCCAAATAGCATTACTAATGGGGATATTTCCTTGGTAAAGCCAAGAATTCTTCATGGTTCAGGATAAAACAGAAGTGACTTTGCTTTGATTTTACTCTCACGTAGTAGGTATATGTCACCATATATGACTTTGCCACATGGGTTTTTATTCATCCAAGCATGCCAGATTGTGGCATGCTTTTTTCCCCTCCCATTAAGTCCCCTAGTCATTTATCATGGCAGTATAGAAGTTGTGTAAGTTGGGTGGGCAGGGTGAAGAGAAGTATGAGCTATCCATTATTCTGGACATGCTTGTGCGTGTGTGGTTCAAGGCACTATCGGATATCACAACTCAACACGTGGGAAAATGAAAATATGAAATCCAGAGATACCACAGGCTCAAATGTGAAATTTTGCTTCACTTGAAGTTTTTCAGAGACTTCTTTAATTGACAGAATGGCAGTTCTTTGGAGAAATTATCCCCTTTGGAGTTTAGATCCCTTCCTTTCAGCATGAACAGAGTCCTAACAAAGAGAATGAAAAGCAATTCTGGATTTAAGGTCAGAGTGACAAACTCCATCATTCAAGTCACAGTAGATGTGTAACCCTTAATCATATATTAAAACACGCTAAGCCGGATGTGGTCACATGCTTGTAATCCCAGTACTTGGGAAGCTGAGACAGGAGGATTGCAGGTTTGAGGCTGGCCTCAGCCACTTAGTGAGGCCCTCTGCAACTCAGTGAGAACCTGTTTCCAAGTAAAAAATAAAATAGGGCTGGGGGTATATCTCAGAGGTAGAATGCTCCTGAGTTCAATCCCCAGAACCAAAAGAAATTAAAATAAAATAAAACATGCTAGCTTTCTATGCAATGGGACATAATAAATAGGTCAATTTTTCAGTTAGAATAGCAAAGGAGGCTTAAAGACTCAAAACGAGATTCAGTGACCACATTATAATTTTAAAATTTCAGTGGCCTTCTTTCTTTCTCATTAAGAAGCACAGACTTAAAGAGACCTTGAAGGTTACCTAGGACAATCAACTACTCCTCTCACATACAGTAAAAGAGCTTCAAGATTGTATAGGTTACCTAGTTTGATTGGATATGACATGTCAAATTTTTTGTCTCTCCTTCCACATTATCTGTGATTTGAATGAGTTACTTTAAGGATTTTAAATTGCTAGGCAGATCCCAAAGACAAAGGTATTCTATTGTTATTCCTACAAATACCAAATTTCTGCTTGGTAAGAATGTCAAGTATGTTTAGCTGTATAATTACTTTTAAGATACTTCTTGACCCTAGAGGGCTTCAGGAGTTCAATGAAACTCCTGAAATTGTCTATAAAAGGGTATGTATGCCTGCAAATGAACATTTTGGAGGGTGGAGGGTAGCGAAGTACAAAATAATAGGCCCTTAGAATAATATCTGGCACACAGTAGGCAAACAAACAAACAAAATACTTGAGAAGAGGAGGACAAGGAGGAAGGAAGGAAGAAAAGAGGGAGGGAAGACAGGGAAAAAGGAAATTTTTCAGATTCTCAAAGGTGTTAATGACCTAAAGAAGATTAAGAACTATTTGAGGCTATCAATATACCAGCAAATATCTTAAAATAGAAAAATAAACTCTCAGTTATCTATGGGCAAATAATGTGGCTTTCATTTTCTTAGTAATAAATTTATAGGGGGTTCACTTTTAAACTTTCAAATTGCTTTAGTAAGCCAGGCATGGTGGCACATGCTTGTAATCCTAGTACTCGGGAGGCTGAGACTGTAGGATTGCAGGTTCAAGGACAGCCTCAGCAATTTGGTGAGGCTCTCAGCAATCTAGCGAGACCCTGTTTCCAAATAAGAAATAAAATCAGTCTGGGCATTTGGTTCGGAGGTAGAATGCCTCTGGGTTCAATTCCTAGTACCAAAAAAAATTGCTTTTGCAATTGTTTGAACTGATTTCAAGATTAAGAAAAGGTGACAAAGCCTCAGGGTCTTAAAATAAGTTTTAAAAGTTTTTTATTCCTCAATGTAACCTGAAATCTAGAAGGCTGCACAAAATGAACTGGGTGTGGTGGCACATGCCTATAATCCCAGTAATTGGGAGGCTCAGACAAGAGGATCGCAGGTTCAAGGCCAGCCTCAGCAATTTACCAAGACCCTCGGCAACTTAGTGAGACCCTGTTTCAAGATAAAGTGTAGAAAGGGCTAGAGGTGTAGCTTAGAGGCACAATGCCCTTGGGTTCAATCCCCAGTATCAAAAAAAAGCACAGAATGTCCGCATTCTCAGCCCTGGAATGGGTGACCTACACAGTTGAGCTTTAGTCATTGCTTTGCATTAGTGTAAAAGTGGAATTTTCAATCTCTACCATGAACGGAGAATAGGGAGGGATTTTGGGGAACTGGGCAACTTCTTAGCTCTTCTGAATCCATCACTCCAAGCAGAGTATCTTCAAAGCTTTGTCTTAAGCATACTGATATTCCAGCATGCTAGACAAAAATCATCAGCCATATATACATATATGACAATTCTAGAATTCATATAAATGATGTGGGAATTACTGTAAGTCCATAGTACACGTCTCTTTCCTATCCAGATCGATTTGTTTTTTGTATTATTTGGTACCACAGAATACAAATAAAATATAAGATACGGTCTCTCTCTGCAAGGGGCTTGTAATTTATTACTCATGCTCACATCATCAGTAACCAATTAATGGTACTATAATTGAAGAGCAAAGATTTCATAGAATGCATTCTGAGTATAGTGAGTGTGTTAGCTTTTCATTGCTGTGAACAAAATACCTCATGGATTCAGAGGTTTAGTCCATAGTTGGCCAGCCCCAAGGCAAAAACATCACAGTGGCAGGGCATGGCAGAGGAAGGCTACTCAGCTCATAGAAGCTGGGAAGGAGAGAGGGGAGGGCAAGGAAAGATACAGTCCCGAGGCCATGCCCCCAGCGACTCACCTCCTGCAGCCATGCCCCACCTCTGAACTCTTGCTGCATTGGAGACCAAACTTCAACACATGAGCTTTCTGGGAACACTCCAGAGCCAAACCATAACACTGTCCTTGGCCCCCCAAATCACATGCCAATTTCACTATGCATTCAGTCCATCTCTAAGAATCCCCATGGCTTAACAGTTTCAGTATTGCTCAAAAGCCTAAGTCCAAAGTCTCCTCTGAAACTCAATGCAAACTTTTAGTTGTGAGCCCCTGCAAAAATAAAAAAAAGCAAGTTACATGTTTCAATATACAATGGCACAGAGTAAACATTCCCGTTCCAAAAGGGAGGAAGACGGGCATAGAAAGAAGGGACGGGGCTAAAGAAAAACCAAACCCCAGCAAGGCAATCATTAAGTCCTATAGCTCCATGTTCATTTCTGGGATACATGGTGGTGAGATGTGGTTTCCAAAGGGCTTGGGCAGCCCTACCCCTACAGTCTTGCCAGTTGCAGCCCACGTGGCCTCTCTTAGTGTGGCGCTCTCCATAGCCTGCTCCTTCCCTCAACAGACATTCCACATTCATGTCATCTCTTAAATCCTGGGGTCTCCACTGCAGCTTCGGCTTCATTCTCACAGCTTCACTCATGGCCCTCTCAGGGACTGCTGCAGGGATTCGGACCCTGCTACACATTGCCTGGCTTCCCAAGCCTTCCTCTGAAAGCTCAATGAAATCCTCCACAATCCCTTAACTCCTGCGGCCTGCAGAACCAGTACCACGTGGAAGACATCAAAGTCTGCTGCCAATTCAAGCAGTAGTCAGGCCCCCGTGGACCAAGGCTGCAGTGGCCTCTGAGTGCCTGGGAAGCTAACCATGGTGAAATGAATCTTAGGGAAACAACTTCTTAGGCAGCCTTTTGTGAGCAGAGTGCTCCCAAGGCCTCTTCTCAAAGCTACCTCTTTTTCTTTTTTTGCGGTACTGGGGATTGAACCCAGAGGCATCCTACCTCCGAGCTACACCCCCAGCCCTATTTTTTTTTTATTCTTTATTTTGAAACAGGGTCTCACTAAATTGCGGAGGGTCTCACTAAGTAGCTGAGGCTGGCCGCCAACCCGGATCCTCCAGTCTCAGCCTCCCAAGTACTGGGATTACAAGTGTGCGCCACCACGCCCAGCTAAAGCTACCTCTTTCAAACACGTTTCCATGTTAAGCCCTTGAGCCTCTGATGGTTGGGGTCTTGCTGATTCCTGAGATGCCTTCTAGGCATCTTTCCTGTTGTCTCTGTGCAAAGTACTTAACTTCTATTTAGTGGATGTAAACTCCTCAGCAACCTTCCTTGGCCCCAATTTTACACATCCTTTTCTGGAGAAACTGCAAGTTTTTAAAGATCTTTCTCCTCTACTTTCTGCTCCTGATTATCACAATAAATCTAGGTAAAAGCTGCCAGGAACACCCATACCACCTCCTGAATGTTGTGCTGGCTTAAAATCTTCCACAAGATTAATTAGTCCATCACCTTTAAATACAGCCTCACAGAGTCTCAGGTCATAGGCAACATGAAGACAAGTTATTTGCAGAAATGTAACATGAATGGCCTGTCGCCCAATTCCCAACTCATTCTTCATTTCCATCTGAAACTTCAAGAGCATAATCTTTATTGCCCACATTCTAAGCTCCTACCAGAATCACCCACTAATCTCTGCTTACATCATTCTAACCCTTCTCTAGCCTGAATCTCCAAACTTTCCCAAACTCCTCCCACAAACCCATTTCAAAGGTTTTTAAGTCACATGCTCAGGTTTAGTCATAGCGATAACACCACTCCTGATTAATTAGCTTTTCATCACTGTGACCAAAAAACCTGACAAGAACAACTCAGAGGAGGAAATAAATTTATTTTGTTTTATGATTTATGGTTAGCAGGCCCCAAGGCAGAAACCAGTGGCAGGGCATGGTGGAGGAAAACTGCTCATTTCATGACAGCTGGGAAGCAGGGGAGGGGAGGGACAGGGACAAATATAATCCTCAAGGTCATGCCCCACCTCTGAACCTTGCTGCAGTGGAGACCAGGCTTCAACACATGAGCTTGTGGGGGACACTCCAGATCTAAACCATAACAGTGAGCAATGTGGCTTCCAAATTATGACCCATCAGTGTTGCAAATCTGACTTTCCTACTGCTACTATTTATTATGGCTATATAAGGTACACTTTAACTGGAGCTTTGGAAGAAATTAAAGTCTACATTTTCTAACTTATTTGAATTTAATTTATAATAGCCATCCAGAAAATATCTACAATTACATTTTAAAACCTTATTAACCATCTATTATACATTTTGTTTTAGGGAAAGTATTGCAAACTAGATGCTAGAAAATTACATCTCTGTGCTAGAAAACTGACTTTTTGAAAAATTGACTCTTATGACAGAAATAGAAGATCAATTCCTTCTACTTGGGAAAAAGATTAAGTTGTACAGGTTTTCATATTATCTGCAAAAAGAAGCCTTTCTTCTCTGATCATGTGGAGAAAACAGAGGTTTTGAGCCAGTGTGAGAGGACATATTTTAACTGATCTGGAAACTAGAAATGCAAACTAAACTACATCTAGTACCTTTCCTTACCTAAATCTTTCAGTTGTGGTCAAGCTACATGAAATGTGGATGTGCTTTAGAACAAAAATTGTTGTATTTCCAGGCTGAGGAAGTCAAGTATTGGTATAATACTCTAATCAACCCAGAAGAGGAGATCAGGGTTAGCGAAATAGTGGTAAATAAGTGTCAAAATAAAAAAGAGAAGGGCTGAGGGTGTAACTCAGTGGTAGAGCACGCCTTATATGTACAAAACCCCATCCCCAGCACACAAAAAGAAAAGATAACAAATTATACTTAAGTATTCATTTCTTTAAAATCTTTTTTGTAAGGTTCAGTTGTCTCTGCCTTTAATTAATTAATTAATTAATTTATTTATTTATTTATTGCAGTACTGGGGGTTGAACCCAGGGGCATTCTACCTCTGAGCTACACCCCCAGCCCCATTTTTTTATTCTTTATTTTGAAACAGGGTCTCACTAAGTTGCGGAGGGCCTCAGTAAGTAGCTAAGGCTGGCCATGAACCCGGATCCTCTGGTCTCAGCCTCCCAAGTACTGGGATTACAAGTGTGCGCCACCACGCCCGGCTTGTCTCTGCCTTTTAAAAATGAGAAATAGTTTATATATAGTGCATAGATCTTAAAGTATACAGTTGAATGCATTTTGACAAAATACACTCTTATGTAACCACCATTCAAAACAAGACACAACATTTTTATCGCCCTTTTCTAGTCAATACCCATATCCCTCACTTCCATACACCCCAGCAGAGAGTTTCTGACTACAATCACAGTAGATTAGTTCTGCCTATTCTTGACTATATAAATGGGATCATACAGTATATATTCTTTGGGGATGGCTTTTGTTGTTCAGCATGTTTTTGAAATTCATCTGTGTTGCTGAATATACCAGCAGTTCAATTCTTCTTGTATCCATTATTTGGACACACTGAAGTTTGTTTACCAGTTTACTTACTGAGGGCCATCTGGGTTAGTACCAACCTTTTTTGCTATTATGAATAAAACTGTTATGAACATTTATGTAAAAGTCTTTGTGTGGACATAGTTCTCATTTTATATTTCTTAAGTAAATTCCTATGAGTGACCTGGGTATTTTGGTACACACCTATAATCCCAGTATTTGGGAGGCTGAGACAGGATTTCAGGTTTGCAGCCAGCCTCAGTAATTTAGTGAGGCCCACCACAACTTAGTGAGACCCTGTTTCAAATAATAAATAAAATAGGGCTGGGGTGTAACTCAGAGGTAGAATGTCTCTGGGATTAATCCCCAGTACCCCCCCACACAAAATTCCTATGAGTGGAATTTCCCAGATTATATGGTAATTATATATTTAAATATATAAGAAATTGCCGGCTCCAAACTAGGTGTAACATATTACTCTCTCATCAGCAATGTGTGAAAGTTTCAGTTGTCCTACACTGTCATTAACGCTTGATAATATCAGTCTTAATTTTAGCCATGCTAAGGTGGATGAGGTAGTCTCATTCTGGCTTTAATTTGCATATACAAATCTAATGTTTGATAACACTACCTGTTTTTAATAAAGAGTTATATATTTGGTTGTTTCAATAAGCATATAAAGAAGTAGACAACATGATCAATTATGGCAAAATGCAAATTAAAACCATAATGAGTTATCATTTCAGGATTCCTCAAACAGCTAATTTCAAGTGTTGACAAGGGTATGGAGCAACTGGAACTTTTATACATCACTGGAGAGAATATAACTAGGCACACAACTTTAGAAAACTGTTTGGCACTATCTACTAAAGCTAAACAAATCCCTATACCATGACCCCATCAATTTCACTCTTAGATAGAAATCCAAGATAAACACACATATCCACCTAGAAATACATGAACTAACTTTTCATGGCAACTTTATTCAGAATAGCTCAAACCTGGAAATAATTCAAATATCCATCAACAGGAAAATGAGTTAATAGATTATAATATGCTGATGAAACAGGATACTACACAGCAATAAAAGGCAATAAACTATTGCTACCTACAATAAGTTGGAAGTCCTTGTTGAACAATGTTGAGTGTCTTGTCTATTGGCTATTTGTATAACCTTTTTTAAAGTGTCTCTTAAAATATTTTGCCAATTTTAGAGTGGCTTGTCTTATTATTAACCTCTAAGTGCTATTTGTACATTCTCAATAAAAGTACTATTTCAGATATATGTATTCTTAATATTTTTCCCAGTCTGTGGTTTGCCTTTTCACTTTCTTAAAGATATCTTTAAAAGAACAGAAATTTTTAATTTGGTGATGTTTCTACTTTTGATGAGGTACAATTCATCATTTTTTCTTTAATGGTAAATGCTCACAAAATTCTAAACTTAGTTCTGATAATACTATCTGTTTTAAATAAAGAGTTATATATTTGGTTGCTTCTATAAAAAAGAAAATAAAGAATTTATTTCATTTGCAGATAAAATATAACATAAGCCTTACTATTTAAACCACATAGCCATGGTTTAACAGGGCCATAGGAAAACAGGTACATGACCTGTTGTCATGTATTATAATTAAAATATCAGGTTTATAGTGAATAAACTCAGATATCAAATCATAATATCTCAATTAGAGTAAAACAATTTGAAGGAAGCATCCCTGGTTTTTAGAATTTAAGTAAAAATTTATAAAGAAAACTTATATTAGTATATATATGTCATATACACATATATGCATTGTACATCATCTTATTCACATAGCTGTTACAAACATTTTCCCACATTATCTCTTCCTAGAACTATTAAATGTCTCATAATGAGAATAGATGGCACTGTCATAATTCACAATTATTTCCCAGAACCTTTAGGTATCATCACTATCTACACAAAATTAACCTTGAGGAGCAAAGTAGTTCCTGTATAAGACACTAAAATTATTTAGTGCTTTGAGTTTCTACACATGAACCACACAGTATTTTATGGTTTGCTTAATGCCAGTTGGCTAATGCCCCAAAAGCAAAAAGATGAACGAAATAGTTCTGAAAATTTTGATTAGTTTTATTAGTTGCCTTCAATAAAAAATCCAATAAAAACAACTCAGCATTCATTGAAAGTACTTAATTGTGCACATTTAATTCAAGAAATTGTTAAGCCGGGCGTGGTGGCGCACGCTTGTAATCCCAGTACTTTGGGAGGCGGAGACCAGAGGATCCGGGTTCGTGGCCAGCCTCAGCTGTCTCTCTCTCTCTCTCTCTCTCCCTCCCCCCCCCTCCTTAGTGAGGCCCTCGGTAACTTCATGAGACCCGGTTTCAAAATAAAGTATAAAAAATAGGGCCGGGGGTGTGGCATGGAGGTAGAAAGCCCCTGCGTTCAATCCCTGGTACCGCAAAAAAAAAAAAAAAAAAAAAGAAATTGTTAGAGGGGAGTAGAGAGATACCTGTCCTGAAGTTGTTTTTACTCTAATAGAGAAACTACGAGAACTATTACATATAGGTATAACTAGTAAGTACCTTTGTCTATTTCTATTTCCACCTTTAGCATGTTATTTGGAATATATATGTTTATATGCCTGTCTTTTGTGCTAGGATGGTAAACTCTAAAGAAGAAGGTATGTGTCTTACTCACTCTTGAACTTCCAAGCCCCAGCACAGAATCAATATCAATAGGCAAGTGCTCAGAAACACTTCGGAAAGTTAACATCAGAGATGTAAATATAGGGCTGGAGATATTGCTCAGTGGCACAGTACTTGTCCATCCCAGGAATCACAGAGAGACAGAGACTGAAGATAAAAGAGGGATATTTTGTAGGAAGATATTCCAGCTAGATACGGGAATCACAAAAACATTCAAGAGAGGGAAAGTTTCAGTTGGGGTTTGAATTATGAGTATAATTTATCTGGTAGAGATTGATCAGGAGGAGGGACAGACACAAGGAGAAAAAAGAAGCATGGAGAGAGAAATATCATAGGATAGTGTATACTAGTGTCTAGTTGGAGCATCAGGCAAATGTGCAAGTGTGGTGGCAGACCTGGTCAGAAAGGTAAACTTATATGACTAGCAAGCTTTGAATGTCAGGTGAAAAAGTTTGGAAGGCAGTGAAGATTTTGAGAAGGAAATAACTTGATCGGGTTTGTGCTTTGGGAAAATAAATTTAGCAGTGATTTTGTATGGAGGAAGTAAGCCAAATGCAAATTAAAAGGTGAAGGACATATCCTTTCTATGAACTACTGGATTCAATTTCCTAGTACTGGTTGAGTATCCTGTATCTGAAATGCTTAGGACCAGAAGTGTTTCAGATTTGTGAGGTTTTTTGGGGGGGAGGGGGATTTGGGAATATTTGCATAGACTTCACCAGTTGCATATCCCTACTTTGAAAATCCAAAATCTGGCCAGGCGTGGTGGCACACGCTTGTAATCCCAGTACTTGGGAGGCGGAGACCGGAGGATCCAGGTTCGCGGCTGGCCTCAGCTACTTAGTGAGGCCCTCTGCAACTTAGTGAGATTCGGTTTCAAAATAAAGTATAAAATATAGGGCCAGGGGTATAGCTCAGAGGTAAAATGCCCCTGGGTTCAATACCCGGTACTGCAAAAAAAAAAAAAAGAAAGAAAGAAAATCCAAAATCTGAAATGACACCTGAAACTTTTGAGTGTCATGTTGGCACTCAGAAAGTTTTGGATTTTTTGGATTTGAGCCGGGCATGGTGGCGCACACTTGTAATCCCAGTATTTGGGAGGCTGAGACAGGAGGATCCAGGTTCACGTCCAGCCTCACCTACTTACTGAGGCCCTCCACAACTTAGTGAGACTCTGTTTCAAAATAAAGAATAAAAAATAGGGCTGGGGGTTTAGCTCAGAGGTAGATTGCCCCTGGGTTCAATCCCCAGTACCGCAAAAAAAAAAAAAAGAAAGTTTTGGATTTGGGGGCATTTTAGAGCTTGGATTTATGGATTAGGAATACTCAGTCTGTACTTTCTCCCTTTTTTTTGTTTAATATAAAAGAAAATAAGCTGGGTGAAGTGGCACATGTCTGTAATCCCAGTACTTGGGAGGCTGAGACAGGAGCATCGCAGGTTCGAGAATAGCCTCAGCAAGTAATGAAACTCTCATCAATCTACTGAGACCCTGTTTCAAAATAAAAATAAAATAGGGCTGAGGGTGTAGCTCAGAGGTAGCATGCCCCTGTGTTCAATCCCCAGCACCACAAAAAATAAAAAATAAATAAAAATAAAATAATATTTAGCATTTTAAAGTGTATGATTCGAAATGGCCATGGTGTCACAAGCTTGTAATCCCGGTACCTGGGAGGCTGAGACGAGAAGATTGCAGGTTCGAAGCCAGCCTCAGCTACTTCGTGAGACCCTTTTTCAAAATAAAAAATAAAATAGGTCTGGGGATGTAGCCCAGAGGTAGAAGGCCTCTGGGTTCCATCCCCAGTACCACAAAGAAATAAATATAAAAAATAAAGTGTATGGTTCAGTGGTATTAAGTACATGCACAATGTTATACAACTATCACCACTGTCCATCTCCTGAACTTTTTCATCATCCAAACTAAAATTGTACCATTAAATGATAACTCCCCATTCTTTCCTCCTTGAGACTCCTCATAACCACTACTCTATTTTCTGTCTCTATGAATTTGAATATTCTAGATACCTCATTTAAGCAGAACCATACAATACTTGTACTTTTGTGTCTGGCTTATTTCACTTAGCATAATATCTTCCATGTTCATCCATGTTGTAGCATAGTTTTAGCCCTTCACTGACATTCCATTGTATGTATATATCACATTTTGTTTATCCATTGATAAACATTGGGTGTTTTCCACCATTTGGCTATGTTAAATGATGCTGCTGTAAACATTATTTTGCTATCATTTTGTTGAATATATTTGTATCTATATTCACGAGGGATATTGGTCTGTAATGTTCTTTCCTTGCAATATCTTTGTCTTGTGTTGCTATCAGGGTAATACTACCTTCATAAAATGAGTCAGGAAATATTCTCTCCTCTTCTATTTTCTGAATGAGATTGTATAGAATTGGTACTATTTCTTTCTTGAATGACTGGTAGAATTAACCAGTGAGCCTATTTGAGCCTAGAATTTTCTTTGTTAGAAAGTTTTTACAATAACTTCAATTTCCTTAGTAGGGACTGTTGAGGTTGGCTGTTTCTTCTTGAGTGAATTTGGATGATTTGTGTTTTCTCACAAATGCAAATTAGTTCATCCAAGTTGTCAAATCTGTGGGCACAGAGTAGTTCATAGTATTCCCTTACTATCCTTTCAATGTCTACAGATCATTTTTCTTTAATTCCTGATTTTACTAATTTCTCTTCCCAACATCAGTCTTGCCAGGGGCTTTTGGTTTTATTGACTATTTTCAAAGAATCAGCCTTTGTTTTCACTGATTTTCTCCACTGTTTTTCTGTTTTCCATTTCATTGACTTCTGCTAATTTTTATTGCTTTTCTTTTGCTTGTTTTGAGTTTAATTTGCTCTTTTCTTTCTGTTTTCTTAAGGTGAAAGCTTGAATGAGTAGTTCGAAACCTTTCTTCCTTTCTAATAAAAATTTGATGGTACAAATGTCCTTCTAAATCCAATTTTAGATACATCTGACATGCTGTATTTTCATTTTTATTCAGTTCAAGTATTTTCTAATTCCTTTTCCAATTTGGTCTAAACTTCAGGCTTATGTCTACAATGAAATCAAGCATCTAAAAAGAATTTCATTCTAATCTTTTAACCATAGACAATAATATAACTTAACATCTGTCCTGGCTCTGAAATCTATCATTGCTGTCCATAACTTATCTTAAGTATAATATATTTGAAAAATACATCTCTGAAGTATATTTCCACATATAAAAATCTATTTAGTTGAGAAAGAGAAAATATATTTGTGATTTTTTTGTTTTTGTTTTGTTTTTTTGTGGTACTGGGGATTGAACCCTGGGGCATTCTACCTCTGAGCTACACCCCCAGCCCGATTTTTTATTCTTTATTTTGAAACAGGGTCTCTCTAAGTTGCGGAGAGCCTCACTAAGTAGCTGAGGCTGGCCACAAACCTGAGATCCTCCTATCTCAGCCTCCCAAGTACTGGGATTACAAGCGTGCACCACCACACCCAGCTTAAGAAATTTGTTTCTTAAATTTTGAAGCATACACTAAAAGGATTAAGTTTTTCTTAAAAGATAAACTTTGCTCAAATGCATTATTCATTACTAGCACTTTCACTTGGACAGGAATCTTTCTTTTTTTTTTGTGGTACTGGGGACTAAATCCAGGGGCATTCTACTTCTGAGCTACACCCCCAGCCCTATTTTTATTTTTTGTTTTGAAACAGGGTCTTATTAAGTTGCAGAGGGCCTAGCTAAATTGCTGAGGCTGGCTGTGAACCTGCGATCCTCCTGTCTCAGCCTTCCAAGTACTGGGATTACAGACATGCACCACCATGCCTGGCTTTTTTTTTTTAAAGGTACTTGGGCTTGAACCCAAGAGCATTCTACCTCTAGCTATACCCTCAGTCATATTTTATTTGAAACAGGATCTTGATAAATTGCAGGCCTTGAACCTGCAATCCTCGTATCTCCAGCTACTAAGTACTGGGGATTATAAGCAGAGGTCACCATGCCTGGTGGGGCCTAGGGTCTTGAGGTTGGTCTTTCTCCATTCAAATGGACTTTCCATCTTAAAATACTCATGGACCATGGTATATTACTTAATCTCCTTAACCTCAGTATCCTCAGTTATAAAACAGGAATAACAGTATTTCCAAGAAAAAGTTATGTCTACCTGAAATGCCCAAATATGGCCTATGACATGCACAGGCCAAAGTGAAATGCCAAGATCTACAGAGAAATTCGTAACTGTACAGATCTTGAGGGAACAGGGTCTTCTTAGAAAACCAATCCTAGAGAGCTGGGTGGGGTAGCCCTTTCTTGTAATCCCAGCCTCAAAAGGCTGAGGAAGGAGGATCGCAAGTTCAAGGCCAGCCTGGACAACTTAGCAAGACCCTGTCATAAAATAAAAAGAACCACATGCACACACATACAAAATCCAATCCTGAGTGAAGCTGGGTTCCTTATCCAAAGGATGATGAACCAACCAACAGAGAATATGAAAACCATATGTAATTATTATATAAAATATTTGAATTTTAAAAAATACTTAAAAGGCAACTGAGACTCCAACAACACCTGTGGTTACCTATTTGTGTAATGTGATGTCAGAGACTGAAAAGGCTTTTACAAATAAATTAAACTGAAGCCAAATGACTATGGCTACAAAGGCAATCAGTATAGACGTTAAAGGGCAGAGGGAGGAAAATGAACCCAGAGGAGTAAATAGATCCATTCCCTTCCGTTCTCTGTTGTTCAACTGAGTTCATTTCCTTTACATGGAAATTATTAGAAAAATTGAATATGCATTCCAAAAGCTGCCTTTAATTTGCATTCATGTTTAAAAGTAAAGCAGTCCAGGGGATGTGGAAAAAGCAACAGAACAGAAATGAGAATTTGTGGGTTTGTACATGTGTTGGTTACCTCCCTGGGTCTCAGTTTTCTCATCTGCCAAATGGTAGTGAAAATGTCTCCTTTACAAAGTTGTGGTTATTAAATTGGAAGAAGAAATGAAAATATGAAAAAATGAATAGATGAAACTGGGACAGTGCTGCTCGATAGAAATATAAGGTGAACCATGAATGTGAGCCACATATGTAATCTTAAATTAAAAAAATACAAAGAAGCAGATGAAAGTCAGTTGAATAATATATTTTTTTTTTCGGAACCGGGGATTGAACCCAGGGGCGTTCTACCTCCACGCTACACCCCCGGCCCTATTTTTTATACTTTATTTTGAAACCGGGTCTCACGAAGTTGCAGAGGGCCTCACTAAGTAGCTGAGGATGGCTGCGAACCCGGATCCTCCGGTCTCAGCCTCCCAAGTACTGGGATTACAAGCGTGCGCCACCATGCCCGGCTTGAATATATTTTATTTAATCCAATGTATCCAAAATATTATCATTTGAACATGTAAGTCAATATAAAATTAATGAGTTATTTGTTACATTCTATTTCTTTTTAAGCTAATCTCTGAAAAACTATGTGCATTTGACAGATACAGCACAGCTCAATTCAGACTAGTCACATTTCAAGAGTTCACCAGCCACATGTAGCTACTGACTACCATAGTGGATAGCATATGTTTAGAACCATCATGAGGCTTAATATATATTTCTTAGGTCCAAATAGTATTTCCTATCAGATAATCCCTGTGAGATTTAGGAATGTTATTTTTAAAATAAATATATTAAAGAGATTTTATACTTTTATATTTTTGGTATAGTATGTGATAAAATGTAATATATAATAAGAGTTTAAAGTAAAATTCATAATAAAAAGTCAATCTATATTGACTAAAACAAGTATTTATCTGAAATAAAAGCAACCAAAAATAATTATCATAGGTCAATGATATGCATTATTCTACATTTTTAAGGTTATTTAATTAAGATTTGAATTATATATTAATTTGACATAGAACCTAATACTCTCAAAAAAGAAAACCTGACATAACTAAAAGCATACAAACAATTCAAACTAAAAGTAGCATATAGGTGATAAAGCACACCTGCCAACAAACAAACAGCAACAGAAAACAAAATATTTTTCTATATTGCAAAACTTCATTTCATAGGACCTGCCATTGGTAGCTCATGTTATGATTTTGATAGCTTTAATATTTTTCTCCCATAAAAAATTTAACTGAGCCAGGTATGGTGGCACATGCTTGTAATCCCAGTACTTGGGAGGCTGAGACAGGAGGATTGCAGGTTCGCAGCCAGCCTTAGCAACTTAGTGAGACCCTGTTTCAAAATAAAGAATGAAAAACAGGGCTGGGGGTGTAGCTCAGAGGTAGAATGCCCCTGGGTTTAATCCCCAGTACTGCAAAAAAAAAAAAAAATTAACCGTATTCTCTAAATATTAGGATGACCACCTATCATAATTTGTGTATAAATGTAATTACAAGTAAACACAACATCATATTTAATGCATTAAAATGATGCTACATTTACTTTGAAATGATTCATTGGGATTACTATCAAATACTACTTATATTACATTAATTATTAAAATTACATTGAATAGTATACAGTAGGCAAATTCTTATATCTTTTTTTTGTGTGTGTGTGTGGTGGTACTGGGAGTGGAACCCAGGGGCATTCTACCTATTTTATTCTATTTTATTTTATTTTATTTATTTATTTATTTTTTTTGCGGTACTGGGGATTGAACGCAGGGGCGTTCTACCTCCGTGCTATACCCCCGGCCCTATTTTTTATACTTTATTTTGAAACCGGGTCTCACGAAGTTACGGAGGGCCTCACTAAGGAGAGAGAGAGAGAGAGATAGACAGGGAGAGAGAGTGAGAGAGCTGAGGCTGGCCACAAACCCAGATCCTCCGGTCTCCGCCTCCCAAAGTACTGGGATTACAAGCGTGCGCCACCACACCCAGCCTTATTTTTATTTTGAAACAGGGTCT